>CM019182.2:15508004-15538864 GCA_009739505.2 Apolygus lucorum
TTTTGCGTTTTAGACCTTTCTAAACAATTTTGGTTCAGTGTCTGTGTGTCTGTTGTGTCTGTCCGTCTGTCATGAATTCCTTGTAACGCGCATAACTATACGAAGTTATTGTCCGATTTCAATGAAATTTTCAGGGATTGTGCGGGTTGTTGTCTAGACAGTCCCCTATGAAAATCATCATCCTCGGACTAATAGAAGGGACTGCGCATGCGCGAACGTGAATTCCTTGTAACAGCCATAACTTCTACATTTTCCAACCGATTTCAATGAAATTTTCAGGGATGTTACAGATTAGTATTTAAATGGTCCCCTATGAAAATCATCACCTTCGGACTGATAGTAGCCGCTGCGCATGCGCAAACGTGAATTTCCTTGTAACGGCCATAACTCCCACATTTTTCACCCGATTTTGATGAAATTTTCAGGGATTATGCGGATTAGGTTGTAGATGGTCCCCAATGAAGATCATCACCCCCGGACTGATAGTAGCCACTGCGCATGCGCAAACGTGAATTCCTTGTAACGGCCATAACTTCTACAATTTCCATCCGATTTCAATGAAATTTTCAGGGATGTTACAGATTAGTATTTAGATGATCCCCTATGAAAAACCATCACCTTCGGACTGATAGTAGCCACTGCGCATGCGCATACTTAAAATCCTTGTAACAGCGATAACACTTACATTTTTCATCCGAATTTGATGAAATTTTCTAGGATTGTCCAGATTAGCGTGTAGATGGTCCCCTATGAGGGTAGAGTACTTAGAGATTGGTGCTTTGAGATTAACTACTATGCATCGGATCATCTATACCTAATCGGGTTATGGATACGAGGAAGCTATGTGCCACACCCACTTGGCAGACTTTTTTAACTGTATAGACAGTAACATGTGGTTTAATCCTGTCATGTGTGAGGAGTACAGATGTACTACACACAACTTTGTGGACATTTTTTTCTATGATTCACCTCCCAAAAGTAAGCACCAAAGCTGCTTTTGGTAGGCTCAGAATAAATAATGTTACCCATCAATAATTGAAAAATGTGTGCCAAGATTGGAGTGCAATGCAGCGCTTCCTCACAGAATTACGAAGACATTGTAGATTTTGATGGTTCTAACAATGAATGAATCTAAAACAAATTACCTTACTCAAATACGTTTTTCGCCGAATATAAATCATTCGCTTCTTTCCGGCCAGGCATGCTCTTGACATTGCTCTTGGAGAGCTTGGGAAAATGAGAAATGGAAGAGAGGACCTGAACTTAGTCTGTTTGTCCTTAAAGCAATGTTTGTAGGAACGCTTGTTTTCCCTTTTAAGTAAATTCGGCCGTATCATTTATGAGGAAGTTGGTCTCGCATAAATATCATTTCCGTGCGTTGACGCGGCAAGGTGGGAGAGGTAAGGATAAAATATGCCTCGAACACCTGTAGCTACTTACATATTTTCCGGCTCGGACGGTATTATGAACAAAAGTAATGAGAGTATTATTCTACTTCATTTCACGTAATTTATACGTATATTTTGTTGGCTTTCTGGAGTCTTTGTTTTCACTGAAGGGAGTAGTATACGAAACTAATTGAATTAGTTCTCGAAACCATCTATATGCCACATAGCGTGATGATTTAATGTTAATATTGGGGTTAATTGGTCTCATCACTTACTGTTTTATCACATTCTCATAAATAAACAAGTAGACAACCCATCGTGAAACTCATATTGGGGACTTTTTCAATAATTAAATCTATGACGGAACAATCACAAAAGAATTCCACATGTGTAATTTTATTCCTGTTATTTTGAGGAGCCAATACAGCCTTCCCAACTTGGCAGACTTCGATTCTGAGAGAAGAATTATTTTCGGGTGGTTTTACGCACAATCATGCATTATTAAAATTCTTATAGTTAAATAATAGCCGTAAGACTTCAGTGCCGCAATTAATATTCTTTTTGATGGATTTAAATGGTCCGCAGTCATCAGGGTTGAGTTCTGAAATCCAAATAAACGCAATGTGTTGAGTGTTTGTAAATTCAGCACAGGATTTCTCATCATCATCACTAGGGATCGGACCCCCAGATTTTATTAAGTGGGTTTTAACAATTTCAAGTATCAAAGCTTCTCGCAGATAAATTGTGACATGTATATTTAGTTACTCAATCGGTTTTCCATCTACAAATGGGCAAACATGAAGTACTCGTGACAGCCATAACTCCTGCATTTTCCACCCATTCTACTATGCATCGGATCATCAATACAATCGGGTTAAGAATACGAGGAAGCTATGTGCCACACCCACTTGGCAGACATGTCTTATAGATACTTCAACTGGCAAAACCTCGACAAATTGCCTAGTAATATTACATATCATTAATTATCAGTAATAATACATCATCATAATATCATTACATAAATCTAATCCCTAATCCTCACTTTCCTTCGCAGCTATATTGAAACAAATATCGTATAGTCAGTTACAAGTTATTAGGAACATTATAGAAGGAACAAAATTATCACAGTATTGTAGAACTGAAGTCTTTTTGTAACACACGTCCCAATTTTGCAATACTTAACAATACTGTAGGTTGTACACCCTGTGCAAGGAATCAAGTAGGTTTCTTTTTCCATGGTTGTACTCTATTCTGGGTCAAAGGATTGACCTAAAAATCGGCATTTGAGTGCATGAATTTTTAGGTGGATAAGTTTCATGTAAATTCCAGAAAGTGAAATTAGATTTTTATGCAGTGTGTTGCAGACAATGAGAGTGTACCAGTAGATACTGCTTTGCTAGAATGTCCATTGCTATCATCTCATAAGTTTAAATAGGCTCTTACTGTATCCGCCTACAGTCTATACATTACCATACCAATGATGTAGGTGGGGAACTGGAATATATTCCCTCCCGATTCACGAGACTGTGGCTGAATCTCATCTTCTGAAATAAACTAATGGACTTTTGGCAACTAGAAATCCCTTTTTCCTCAGATCTATTGAAATCTTATCAGAGCATTCCGCTTCCACTTTGCTGAGTTCTGGCCGCAACGCAGATCAAACGGGAATTTTATCAGTAGCTCGCGAACGAACACCCCAACGTCAGTCAAAGGTCGGCTACTAATTTGATTATCTTTGGTGTGATTTATAACTTGTCCACCTGCCAACAGTCGGAAAATGTTTTCATATTGCTAAATTGAGTAAAACATAACAAGGATGTTTTTAAAAACATCTGAAAGTTGGGTGGGCAGTGTAATAGAAAGAATATTAAAAATTAAAAATATAGAAAAATAAAAAATATAGAATAAAAATAAAAAATATAGAAAAAAAATTATTGTCAAATAGTGTAAGTACTCGTAGTACAATAAGGTAATTATATGTTTTATTATTTCTCACTTAAAGGTAAAAACAATAGATCATAGATATGTCCATTGTTGTAGGTGTAATTTGAAAATTAAAATGATGAAATAAAATACCCACAAGGTATTTTATGAATATTATGTTCTGATAATATCATCATGTACCTACCTCTATACTTTTCCTATGAATAAACAAAATTTGGTTTTTATTTTCAATAATGAACCTTTGGAATCGACCAAGAAAAAAAATGTTTTAACACCCCCTCAAAATTTGTTGGTTAACGTTTCAAGGTACGTAGAATCCAAAAATCGAATACAACTTTGGCCCGCCGTACGTGGCACTTTCGCCAGTTGACCGATGCATTGACCGATTTTGATGAAATTTGGTATGTAGGCTCCATTTGGGGTCTAGTTGTGCCACGAAGATTTCGGTTGATGTAGGTCACTTCTAAGGGTTGAAAAATAAGATTGAAATGTTGAAACCCTAACTCAAAAGGTATTGTTTTCCATCAATTTAAGATAGTATAGAATTTTTAAAATTTTTTGAGACCACACAGAGCCCCGTAGGACAAACCGTTCGCTCCCTACGAGAATTTAAGGGTTTGACGTATGATAAATCAGAAACACGAGTGTGAGTTTTTCTTCAAGTTGGATGGTTCGTGGCTTTGCAGACGAGTGATCAATATAGAAAAATGATAAACCATTGTGTAATAATTTGCAGCGGTTTATTTTATTTATTTTTATTTTTTTTCGAAACATTGCGGCTCAAAAGGTTGAGCCACATGGAAGGAAGATCAAGGATAAACATCACCATACCAAATAGAATTTTGAAGAAATAATGTCGAAATAATACTTTATAATTGGACGGTGTTATGTACAAACCGGCCAAGCGTCAAAACGTCAAATACCGAGTTCTTGGTATCAATCGATTCGTCTAGTAGAGTACTAAAAGTACTAGTTTAAAAATCTAAAAGATTTTGTGCATTATTACGCAATCTATTGACTTCTTGACGAACTAGGGTTGATAGACTTTTGTGCAAAACTTCTTTTTGAATTTTCGTAATTCGCACAAACTGGCCGAGTTTGAGTTGATGAAGATTTAAAAAATGTTATTGGTACTTTCAATGTTGCCTTCCTTGTTTTACACTCACGTTCGGCAATTTCCGAGTTCTAAGAAATGTGCAAAATAAACCCTCACCCAAATCTGTTTCATGCTTCAAATATGAAAATTCCATGTCTTTATTCTTCCTTGAGTTTTTTCTATCCAATGCGTACTAGTTTTTTCGATGGTTTTGCTATTGCTGTGCTCAGTGTACATAGAGTTTCTACAAAGTTGGGGTCAAAATTGGATAAGAAGCGCACATTTTTTGATGGAGGTACCTATCATTTTATAATATTTTTCCTCTGCCTAATCTACCCGAAAGTTTTAGAACATTAATCATAGACTAGGACAATGTGAATACCTGGCAAGATTCTACCAAACAATAATGTTGTAAATCGGACGTTTTATGTTTTCTCCCTTTTTCCTGCTAAACATGCAACGAATGCGTCGCACGAACCAGATATGCTTCATAACTCGCAAACTACCCAAGTTACTCTTGTTGTGGCATAACCAATGGATTCTGCTCACCTACGCACGTGGGAGACCGAATTTTCATCAATCCAAAGGCTACATTTTTTTTAAACCGGAAAAATTTTTTATTCGATTTTTCACGAAAACGATAATTTGGCGCCTGGCCGGTTTGCGTATAACACTGCCCAACTATACTTTTTCTATGAATAAACAGAAATTTTTTTTTCTAAAAAAAAAAACTCTCCGATCGCACGTAATAGATTCTAGAGAACCTTGCTTCATAGCTACCTATATGTACCTAGCTATGTTTTTGTTTACTGGTATCGCGTTGCATTTTTTGTGGCAAAAAAAGTGTCGCGAAAAATTCCTTGACCCCCAGCCAAAAGACATATCCATGTGGACTCAGTTTAGCGGTAGTTAGCTCTGATAAATTCTCATGATATTGACAACGATGTGTTTTGTGAAAGATGTTCCAGGTTGCATTGATTATTTATATGTGAGTCTAGCCCCCTGCAATCCTTGTCGGGTTTCAGCGCTACCTCCCGCCACTTCAACGAACTACCATTCCTGATTACCATAACTACCATTATAAAGATTGTTGTCTCGTAATCGTTTTCGATCCTCATATTCGTTTTCGTTTCTCTTATTGTTTTCTCTTAACAGTTATGGACGTGAAAATCATGCCAAGTATCGAAACGTGCCCAAAGTCAATCAAATTCAAAGCTGATCTCTAAAATCATTGTTGGTTCATGTTATAGAAATATGAGAAACGAAAAAGATTACGAGACAACAATCGATAGAATGGTAGTTATGGTAATCAGGAATGGTAGTTCGTTGAAATGGCGGGAGGTAGCCCTGAAACCCGACAAGGATTGCAGGGGGCTAGACTCTCATATTATTTGTACTGTGGCCCATACCACGATGAAATCAATAATCAATCATCATTCTGGTCCCAAACTACACTCCAAATTTAAGAAAACCCTGAAAATAAGTCGTAAAAAATTAATGTTTCGAGCAAATAACGTTGACGTGTGCACACAGGCAGAAGAGACCTGCGGTTGTGAGAAATCAAAAAGCATCACAAATGTTAACAACTGTTATATTGAATTGAAGAAACGAATCTGAAAATGTGGTACGTCTATTACAGTCATTCTGTCTTCATCTCTGAAATGAGAAAATTTTGAGCTAAAATAATAATAACGCTACAAGTTCTCGGAGATCAGTTTATTATTATTGAATGATGAACTCCCACTGCCAACCCTTTTTCGTCTTTCAGTCAGAAATATACGCCCGAGGGGCCCAACAGGGGATAGGAGACTGGCTGGTATAACGAGTACCATCTCTGGATAAAATACAGAACCTATTTAGATGTTCGGAAAGGCAAGGAAGAGTGGAGAGAAGTTTTTCATTTTGCTGGCTGCACATCCGAGCAGCCTTATTTATGTCTTGGGCAACTTTGGATTATTTGGTGAACTGATCCGACCTCTAGGGGTCATCAAATCCAAGGGTACATTCGAAGCAAAATTTAATTTACCAGTTTTTCTCGTATCTAATCATCGTCCTAGTTCTTTTTCATCTATCTATGATTAGTACCACGAAACGTTGTGGAAATAAGTCTAATAAGACTAATTAGTCATAATTGAATCGATTTTGTAAAAAGACGTAAGTCCACAAAAATGCCATTTCGATTTTGCTTCCGAGTCTACCAAGGTAGCGGAAGCTTTGTTTTCACTTTTCAAGGACGAAAAAAAAAATTTCTCCAAAATCAAAATTTCCACTCGCGTTTTGCGTTTTAGACCTTTCTGAACAATTCTGGTTCCGTGTCTGTGTGTCTGTCTGTCTGTGTGTCTGTGTGTCTGTCTGTCTGTGTGTCTGTCTGTCTGTGTGTCTGTCTGTCTGTGTGTCTGTCCGTCTGTCATGATTTCCTTGTAACGCGCATAACTATACGAAGTTATTGTCCTATTTCTATGAAATTTTCAGGGATTGTGCGGGTTGGTGTGTAGACGGTCCCCTATGAAAATCATTATCCCCGGACTGATAGAAGCGACTGCGCATGCGCAAACGTGAATTTCCTTGTAACGGCCATAACTTCCACCTTTTCCACTCGATTTCGATGAAATTTTCAGGGATTATGTGGATTAGGTTGTAGATGGTCCCCTATGAAAATCATTGCCCCCGGACTGATAGAAGCGACTGCGCATGCGCATACGTGAATTCCTTGTAACGGCCATAACTTCCACATTTCAAATCCAATTTCAATGAAATTTTCAGGGATGTTACAGAGTAGTGTTCAGATGGTCCCCTATGAAAATCATCACTTTCGAACTGGTAGTAGCCATTGCGCATGAGCAAACGTGAATTTCCTTGTAACGGCCATAATTTCTACATTTTCCATCCGATTTCAATGAAATTTTCAGGGATGTTACAGAGTAGTGTTTAGATGGTCCCCAATGAAAATCACAGAGAATTGTTTTTCATAGAGGGATTCTTTCATAGAGGAATGGCGTCCTGTGAGAATCTCAAATCCCATCAATTGCAGGTCATCGGTAGCTCAGAGGATAGAGTCTTGATTAGAGCTCCTAAGGTCGTGGGTTCGAAACCCAGCCGAGGCTATGTATTGAAATAATATTGCAAATAATAATAATTTTAATTTAATAATAATAATTGCAAAAATAATATTGCTTCCGAGTCTACCAAGGTAGCGGAAGCTTTGTTTTCCGCAAAAAAAGTTCTCCAAAATCAAAATTTTCACTCGCGTTTTGTGTTTTAGACCTTTCTGAACAATTTTGGTTCCGTGTCTGTCTGTCTGTCTGTCTGTGTGTCTGTCCGTCTGTCATCAATTCCTTGTAACGCGCATAACTATACGAAGTTATTGTCCGATTTCGATGAAATATTCAGGGATTGTGCGGGTTGGTGTGTAGACGGTCCCCTATGAAAACCATCATCCCCGGACTGATAGAAGCGACTGCGCATGCGCAAACGTGAATTCCTTGTAACGGCCATAACTTCCACATTTTCCATTCGATTTCAATGAAATTTTCAGGGATGTTACAGATTAGTGTTTAAATGGTCCCCTATGAAAATCATCATCCTCGGACTGATAGAAGCGACTGCGCATGCGCAAACGTGAATTTCCTTGTAACGGCCGTAACTTCCACATTTTCCATCCGATTTCAATGAAATTTTCAGGGATGTTACAGATTAGTGTTTAGATGGTTTTCTATGAAAATCATTGCGCCCGGATTGATAGTAGCCGATGCGCATGCGCGAACGTGAATTGCTTGTAACTGCCATAACTTCCACAATTTCTACCCGATTTCGATGACATTTTCAGGGATTACGCGGATTAGGTTGTAGATGGTCCCCAATGAAAATCAAGGCCTTAAAATCTCAGTAGCCTCTACGCATGCGCAAACGTAAAATCCTTGTAACAGCCGTAACAGTCGCGTGTGACGTGAGGATCTCAAACCCCATTCAACCAACCCCTTTATAGGACAGTGAGCAATGCTCTGGACTCACACCCAGGAGTCCCAGGTTCAACTCAAAGTCAAGCTAAGAAATTTTTTGATCCAATCACTACCGCACTTACATTTTTCGTCCGAATTTGATGAAATTTTCTAGGATTGTCCAGATTAGCGTGTAGATGGTCCCCTATGAGGGTAGTGAAAGGTACTTAGAGATTGGTGTTTTGAGATTAACTACTATGCATCGGATCATCTATATAAACGGGTTATGGATACGAGGAAGCTATGTGCCACACCCACTTGGCAGACGTTTTTTTTATCCAATCACATACACCTACTCACCTAATTTTTCATCCGAATTTGATGAAATTTTCTAGGATTGTCCAGATTAGCGTGTAGATGGTCCCCTATGAGGGTAGTGAAAGGTACTTAGAGATTGGTGTTTTGAGATTAACTACTATGCATCTGATCATCTATACAATCGGGTTATGGATACGAGGAAGCTATGTGCCACACCCACTTGGCAGACTTTTTTTTTGATCCAATCACATACACCTACTCACTTAATTTTTCATCCGAATTTGATGAAATTTTCTAGGATTGTCCAGATTAGCGTGTAGATGGTCCCCTATGAGGGTAGTGAAAGGTACTTAGAGATTGGTGTTTTGAGATTAACTACTATGCATCTGATCACCTATACAATCGGGTTATGGATACGAGGAAGCTATGTGCCACACCCACTTGGCAGACGTTTTTTCTGTTCTCAACCAAGGCGCTTCGTTGCAATTAAAAGGGCATGCGAATGACGTCTCTAACAAAGTAAAAATCGCCCTTGAAAATTCGGGTTTCTTTTAGAAGGGCGTAAGTGGAACTTAGGCCCCTTTAAAGAAAAGTGGAACCGCACTCTGTTGGAGCCCTGAGTGCATCATAGCTTCCTTCCATGAGACAGACATTTGCCTACCACAGCGGGAATGTCTTGATCAACTATTACAAGATTGCTGGTAGTCACAAGATCAAGCAGAATATTCCAGAAGAGAACTCTACGCTGAAATTGACAATTGGCCTGCAAATGATGATCCTGACGTCAGCTATGTTTTCGTATTGATGAATGACCAATAAAACGAGCTATTCTGAACAAATGAAAGTGATTTATGAAGAAGTTTTAGTATTTTGCTTCTTCACGTTTCATCAATCTTTTCATCTGTGTCTTCCGAGTGTTCCAAGGTAGCGGAAGCTTTGATTGTTTTCACATTTCAAGGTTTTAAAAAATTCTCCATAATCAAAATTTCCACTTGCGTTTTGGACAATTTTTGTTTCGTGTTTTTCGTGTCTGTCTGTCATAAAATCCTTGAAAACTCCAATTTCAATGAAATTTTCGTTGAATGTGGGGGTTTTCGGGTAGAAGGTTTCCTATGAAAATCATTCCCCCTGAATCGATATTAAAATCCTTGTAACAGCCCCATCTACCTTTCTCGACTGAATTCGATTAAATTTTCATGCGGGTTGGCATGTAGATGGTCCCCTATGAGGGTAGTGCATGGTACTTAGTGATTGAAGTTTCGAGATTAGCTACTATGTAGGTATCGGATCTTCTATAAATCGGGGTTAATACGAGGGAGCTATGTGCCATACCCTTTGGCAGACGATTGGAAACAACTTTTCATTTCTATAGCAACTGTGTTCCATTATTTTACGACCATCCGGGTTGCCAATGATAAATAAAGTAATTTGTCATGATTTCAGAAAGCCTGCAATTCATAAAATGTGAGATTGTACACGATTTTTTTTTTTTTTCTTTTTTAATGGCGTAAGTCCATGGGATACAATAGCGACTTTGGAGCCCCTAGGTGGGGGATAAAAATCTGGAAAATAACGTAAAATACGTCAAATTGATTGCTGAGACAGGGAAAAAATTTTTCTTTTCACAATTTTATCAATGACGGCATACAGGAAGTTTTTCTTGACTTCCCGAAAGTTTGGTTGCAAGGACTTACGCCCTTTAAGAAGAAACCGATTCAATTTTGAACAAGTATAACTTTTGACTCCGATTATTTATGCTCACGATTTTTCACCGCTGTGCGTTGCCACTTAATTATAAATTACTAGATTGCTGCAGTTTCCTCCTATGACGCAAGATAATAAACTAAACAGCTAAATTAATAATGCCGGAAAAGGGCTCTCACCGGCTGGCACTATTATCGTTAAAGTAGAGAACTTTCGCCAAAAGCGGTTCAATTATTCATTTATTCATTCTAACAATGAATTAGCAGTCGCCCCCTTTAACTCATATACCATTCCGGAGTGATGCTCACATACATAATACATCCACTGAGGTGCCGCGCGTCCTAAATTATCACCTCTACAACATTCAGAGGCATTAGGCCGATCCGTCGGAACCCTGAAACGATCTCCGGAAGGCAGAAATACTCGTTTAACAATTAACAAAAGTGATCTGTTCTTCGGCGTTGGAGTAGAAGCTGAGTCGAGCTGTTCTAATCGAATGATTAATGACTCTTAGCTGTTTGCAAGGCTTTTCAAGGAAAATGAAGCCAAGCAGTTCACCCCAAAATTAATCTGGAGGAAATCTGACGGAATTATTATGAACTCTGGCGATGCTTCCAACAACTGCGAAGTTGCCTTTTGCGGTTTTGTTCACTTGTAAACTCCCGGAAATCTCCCTCCTCGAATTTCAGCCCTGCAGCTACAAAAAAAGCAATGATTCATTTACTTAGTTGTTGAAGGATGGCGATATCCTTCTTTTTCTTCGCGTTACTAATTTTCAGTAGATGTACGAAGAAACAAACACGTATTTTGACATTTTATGTCTTTACTATGGCACATAAATTAAAAATCGTCACGCGGGGATCGTCACGCGGGGAGCGTTACGCGGAAATTTCTGATGATTTTCACGTACAACCAATCGTTCCTAGGGAAAACTAACTTCCTCATTTTCCACCCCACAAAAATCGTCCACCACTCATTGGAAAGCTCTCAATTTATTAAACATAAGACATAAAATGTCTCTCGTGGCTGCGTACTTGTACGAAAGCTGTATCCACCGTTTGTGTTTCTTTGCTGTTTTTTTCAGTATTCTTTTTTAATAATAATTTTCCTATCAAGTAACTGTTAATTATTAAATGTTACTTCTTTTGTTACAGGAATGATACACACAAGGAACTGATTGCGTTTTTCATTAGTTTTATCCCCAGACCGCCGCTTCCTTAGACAAAATGGTAAGATAATAATAATAATGTTAATTTTGACTAATATGACTCATTTCATCAAATGTAGTTTTCATATTTCAAAATGTCTTGATGTTCTCAAGTTATGAGAGCATCAACCTTGGCCATAACAAACCTTTTTCTAGTCTCGAGGCCTATTTTCCTCATTCCTCTGATATCAAAATAACTGAGAATATCGTGACCTAATGAATTCGATTTACCTATGTAAATCAATGAGTTTGTGAATGTGCTACATAACTAAAACCTAATCACCTTGATTTGTAGTCGTCCAATTGTGAGGTTATAGATGACGATTCAGCGATATAGCTTTGTAGTATAGTAAACCCTTCAGGATCGATTCGTCCGAATTTTCTCTCAAAGAGTACAGAACCGATAAGCTATAGAAATTGTGTATTGAACAGGGTACCTCCTTTCAGCAGGCAATGGATCGGAACAGTTGCGAGCTCTAATGGACCAGATGTAACCCTATAAATAGGAGAAAAGTAGCTTCGAGAATGTGAAGTGTGCAGCGAATTGGCTATTTGAACTGTTGGGACCCGATCTTCAGCCGGATGTACTTTTATAAAATTTTAATAATTTTATAAAAGTACCTCAACTAACAATGAAGAGAAGGAAGTTGAATGAAAACGCCTAAAGGAAGTTCGAAATAGTTCCAAGTAGATTCATGTTTGACATAAACCTATGTTTACTTGAATTAAGTAAAATTAAATGATTTCTCAAATCAAAAGTGAAGATATTAATTGAAAGAAAGTCTGCTAAGTTGTGTGCGCGGTGTAACTTCCTCACAAAGGATATCGTGGATAAACTCGTATATTAATCTGTTAGTTCTAAAATGACTAAATTTGTGCAAATAAATTGTGGTTTCCGACTTCATAACAAAAAACAGCGATTCAGAATTCATCCCCACTTACCTATGTCGATTTTTCAAAATTTCACTTGTAACTATAATGGAATCAACTCCCAACCTCCCTCTAAATTGGGACTGAATCGGGCGATTACATCTTGAGACATCGATGTTCTCGGAAAATCAGGATGTAACCATCTCAGCCAGCCACGAGTATTTAAATACACTACTAAATAAATACGACGTATTTACATCGAAATCGGACAGTTATTTCGTATTGTTTTGTACAGCACAAGGAATTTGAAGTTTTTCGGCTTTCTTCAGCGCTGGGGATTCTGCCGCCAAGCCTAAACTCAAAAACCATCCGAATTTAATCGTTTTTGCAGTATTAGGAAATGAAAATGGTGGTTTAATGAGATTCCTGTTGACGTATGCGCTTATAACTGTCTAAAATCAGTAGTACTAGAAGAAAATAGTCTCGCGACTCACCAGATTACGTCCATACATAGATACCTGAATATTAAAAAAAAAAAAGGTTTTGTCTCGGACGGAAAAACTGAACAAATTGAAATAGATATTGAATCGAATTCGTATCTAAAACTATACAGAGTCTAAACTATCCACCAAACTTCGGAAGTAGTTATCTATTTCTAGTGAAGTTTTTTTAACGCCCTTAAAACCCGACCTTTTTTATTTTTAATATTTTTTTCGTGTTTTCGACCTAACATCATTAAAACGATCCCTTAAACTACACTAAAAAATTAAAAATAAGGATACCGTTGGAAAGATCGTAAAATTTCTCAATGCATGAGCCGTTGACCAGTCGAGCAAAACTGTACACTAGAGTAGTATTTTTTACCTCAAACTCACAAGTTTGTCAATTTTTTTTTTTTTTTAATTTTGATGATTTTTTCTCATTAAAACAAGTTATTTGCCAGAAGGGTTCAAAGGCTACAGACTGCTCCATTTCATCAGATTTCCAACGGTGTAATCAAAAAATATTTTACAATCAAATTCAAGAAGAAATTTATGTTTGAACGCGGAAAAACTGCATTTTTTTTCAACAAAATCGACGGTTTAACGGGGAGACACGGCGGAGCAGACCTCGGAGTCCTCCGGTCAAATCGTCGATTTCGTTGAAAAAAGCACGTTTATCCGCGTTCAAACATAAATTTCTCCCTTAAATTCGATTGTAAAATGTTTTTGATTATACCGTTGGAAAGCTGATAAAATGAAGAAGTTTTTAAGCTTAAGAGCTACTCTGAGAAAAAATAAAATAAAATGAAAATATTGACAAATTTTTAAGTTTGAGGTGAAAATACCACTCAAGCGTTCAGTTTTTCTCGACTGCTCAAAAGCTCATCTATTGAGAAATTTTACGTTCTTTCTAACGGTATCCTTATTTTTAATTTTTAAGTGTAATTTAAGAGAGTTATGACCGTTTTAATGGTGTAAGGTCGAAAACAAAAAAAAATCTTAAAAGCGAAAAAATTCGGATTTTAACGGGATTAAAAAAAACTCCATAAGGCATTTTTCGTTGAAAATTAGTTGTAGAAACTACTCCCGAAGTTTGGAGGACAACTTATGGGACACCCTGTATAAAGTAATAGGATGTAGCAAATTGTTTATCACCAACCTAATCTAATCACAATTCATCAACCTAATTTATTGATTCTTTGTAGGTACGTGAATATCATGTCTTTCGACAATCAATGTAAGATAGAAAGATCGAGTCTATCCAGTAACCGGATGGGATTATACCCACATCTTAGTGCGGTACCCACCTTATTACATCGGGTAAGACCTCGTAATCAAGATGGATTGCACCATCGATACTGTATACAGAAGCTAAACCCGGATATAAAGGGTCAAGATAATCTCTAAGGGTCAGATATTATCTCCAGGCATTATCGAAAGCCGAAAATATCATTAGTGTGAATTAGTACCAACGTCCGTAGAGTGGGATTTCTTGGTCATGAATGTATGTAACGCCCGATATAAATCAAAAATCGATTTACTCCGGACAGCTGCAAGCCCTGCAAGATTTATTCCTCCTGACTGAGAATTCCATGATTGAAAGATACCAAGTCTCAATTGGTGGTTTTGAAACCAGAATAGTTATTACTGGAATTGTGGTAATCGATTTTCGACTATAATGTGAAATCAATCACATTACCGATTAAAATGAAAAATAACAACTTCCGTCTTCTTCCAACGTCTTATTTTGGTAACATCAACTTCAACATGAATTTCTCAAGATTTGACAGTTAATTTTCACTCAAATTTTAGGGGTGAGAGCCAATTGAACGGCTTCACAATCGTCTTGCTATTTGTTGAGACAGAAAACCAACAACATGATTGTGAAACTTTTGAATTAGGGACTTCATCGCTTAATAATACGATTACCAATTTTTACATCGACTTCTTCCATAGGTCATTCTTCCATGTATTTTTCCGTGATGAAGCTTTGATACCCACGTAACTTGACAGACGTTTTTGAACTATCGATGAAAAGTGTAAATAATAATATCGTCGCTCCTCTGCCAAAAACCGCGAAACTGCAAAAATTCGAAAATTGGGCAAAGCATCACTTTGAGTAGTGATATTGGTCAAGTATCTTCTCCAGAAATTTCAACTCCCTAACTTCAGTATAACGTGGTTATTTGAGAGGTATCTATTCACGAATCTGCTGAAAAAATGTTCTTCTTCTTTGTATTTTCACGAATCTGACAGATTCGTGATTTTGGCGTAGTCCGCATCATCACTAGCACGAGATTAGCGATTGTTGCATTCGTTCCTAGTAACCTCGGGAACAATTGGCAGTTTCGTGAAAACTAGAAATGATGTTTTTGGAGGTATTGGCATCCGCCAATGCTTCATTTCCCTTATTTTATTGCTAAGCTATTGTTTATTATATTCGTTTCATAGTAGATTACTATCAATCCGGGGTGATGAAACTCGTAGGGGACCATCTACACCCCAATCCGAAGTATCCCTGAAAATTTCATATAATTCGGATGGAAATTGTAGAATTTAAGGCTATTGCAAGGATTTCCCGTTTGCGGACCACCAAAACCACGAATCTGCGTTTTTTAGGACATTGTGAGGTTATTTAGGTTGTTCATGATGATTTGATGGAGTGAAACCTATTTATAGTTATTAAGCCATGTTGTAAGGTAAGGAAAACAGTGCTTGCAAAAAGCTTGAAAAAGCTTGCAAGCCTCTACTAAAAAACAATAAATTTTCAGTTTCGTGGTTTTGTTAGAGGAGCGACAATATAATCATACAGTAACTCGTATTCTCAATCCCAAAGTTTAAATTACATATGGACGTCGGTGTTTGTGGTAATGTAGGTAACCAAAAACGAGTAGGTACAGGTAGTGACGTTGCGATACCTCTTTTGATACGATACTTGGTATCGATACAGTATCGAATCAAAGTACTGATATTAGTTAAGTATCGAAAGAAAAGTATCGATACCACCTGGTATCGAATCATTTGATACCAACCTACTTTATGTAATTGTTGTTAATTGCTAATTTGTTGCAATTATTCAGAAAAAACTGCTAACATAAAATGCACGAACTTAATAGGTAACCTACCTATATCATATTGAATAGCAAATTTTACCATGATTAGGTACCTACTCAATTCTTACCATCAGTATTGTCCATTGTCCTTGGGCTTGGGCATAGTTGAGTCTCTAGTGACGAAGTGACTGGTTATATTATAACATTGAACAGTTATATTATAACATTATAACAAAGTCTTCTTCTTCTTCAAAGTTAAATTGTTGTTGTTGTTGTTGAATTGAACTAATTTAGTCCGTGGGGTGTCCCTTGTGGACATGAATGTTTCTTTTATTTGTGCTTTCTTCATTCTTTCTCGGTTTCGTTGGAAGTAAAAGAAAATAATGCACCAGACAACCTATCTCATCTTTGCACTTTTGTGGGAGTAGGTAGTAAATATTTGAGTACTGATATTAGTACTTTCCTTTCGATACCTGGAAGTATCGGAAGCCCAGTATCGATACAAATATCGAAAGGTATCGAAACAAAATACTGATATCAGTAAGTATCGAAAGTATCGCAACGTCACTAGGTACAGGCTTCAGTAAAAATTTTTCTCATTCATTAATAAATTAGGAATTTTACCACCACACATTTTGCTTCCCTTGATTCAATCAAGTCAACAGATGACATAATGTTACTCATCTCTAAAGTTCAGTTGTATCAATATTCAATCATTGCATGGATATTTTGAGTGAAAATAAAGTAGAATACTGTAGATCATAGTCGATCTGTCACCCCTGAACACCAATTCAGATGAATAACCAAAGTGGTCAGACAATGATAGTAGACAATAAAGGTTAGTCGTCAGAATTGTGTTCAACGGCAATGTTTGGAGGGTCTCTTTCATTAGTAGTTTTCAGTATGAAGTTACTTGCTCAACAAACGATGAGGCACAATGACAGGCTAGAAGACAGTATAGAACTAGAAGCAACCACCAAACTGGCCCAGAGGCACTAGTTTGAGTGTAACCCCAAAAGCTGTACTTTACTTGTATAAGTTTCGACAGCTGGAGCTCTTTGCTTTTCTGTTTACGAACTAAAGTTTGAGTGGTTTCTCAATAACGTGACCTCATGGTGCCGTTCTAATTCTCAGTTATTCTCTACGAGGTGGATGAAATACAGAGAAGAGCTAAGTGAATAGAACCTCCTCCCTGGTAAAAAAACGCTGCAAATCATTGCTCAAAGGTTTATTATTTCCTGTATAGATCACCCTTCTGTATAGATCACTGCTTCTCCATCAATAGCACCTACCACCATCTGTATTCTCCCTTGACCTTCCCTCTCAAATTTCAGCTTCCTGCGTTCAACAGAAGAGAAAATGGCCTTAGAGCTCACTCAGCTGATCAGTGACCACTCATGCGCCTTCAGCATTCTCCATTGACCCGCCCTCTAAAATTTCAGGTTCCTGCTTTCAACAGGAGAGGAAATGGCCTTGGAGCTCACTCAGCTGATCAGTTACCACTCAGGCGCCTTCAGCATTCTCCTTTGACCCTGCCTCTAAAATTTCAGCTTCCTGCGTTCAACAGGAGAGGAAATGGCCTTGGAGCTCACTCAACTGATCAGTGACCACTCAGGCGCCTTCAGCATTCTCCATTGACCCGCCCTCTCAAATTTCAGGTTCCTGCGTCCAACAGGAGAGGAAATGGCCTTGGAGCTCACTCAGCTGATCAGTTACCACTCAGGCGCCTTCAGCAATCTCCATTGACCCTGCCTCTCAAATTTCAGGTTCCTGCGTTCAACAGGAGAGAAAATGGCCTTGGAGCTCACTCAGCTGATCAGTGACCACTCAGGCACCTTCAGCAATCTCCATTGACCCGCCCTCTAAAATTTCAGCTTCCTGCGTTCAACAGGAGAGGAAATGGCCTTGGAGCTCACTCAGCTGATCAGTGACCACTCAGGCGCCTTCAGCATTCTCAATTGACCCGCCCTCTCAAGTTTCAGGTTCCTGCGTTCAACAGGAGAGGAAATGGCCTTGGAGCTCACTCAGCTGATCAGTGACCACTCAGGCGCCTTCAGCATTCTCAATTGACCCGCCCTCTCAAATTTCAGGTTCCTGCGTTCAACAGGAGAGGAAATGGCCTTGGAGCTCACTCAGCTGATCAGTGACCACTCAGGCGCCTTCAGTATTCTCCATTGACTTTTGATTATGGAAATTTGATTACTGGTTACGCAGAAGGCAAAACTGTATACAAATCGAAGAAATGAACAGCGATCGCATTTTAGTCAGAAAAAATTTCAACGGAGATTAGACCTCTTTTGCGATTCACACTCATGATTCTGTTTTATCGAAGGAAAACCTTCAAGTACTCGTAGGGACTGAACGGTTTGCCCTACAGAGCTCCGGGTGGTCTCAAAAATTTTTAAAAATTCAGTACTATTTAAAATTAGTGAAAAAACGATACCTTTATTTCGAGAGTTTTCGAGCTAGGGCACTCTTGAAAATTTCAACCCTTAATTTTCACCCCTTAGAAGTGACCTACATCAACCAAAAGCTTCGCGGCACAACTAGACCCCAAATGGAGCCCATATACCAAATTTCATCGAAATCGGTCCATGGTAACTAAGAAAAGTGCCGCGTACGGCGTACGGCGTACGGCGTACGGCGTACGGCGTACGGTGTACGGCGTACGGCGTACGGCGGACGGACGGAAATTTTTTTATTCGATTTTCGTATTCTACGTACCTTGAAACGTAAAACATCAAATTTTGAGGGGGGGTTAAAATTTTTTTTTTCTTGCTCGATTCCAAAGGCTTATTATTGAAAATAATAAACCAAAAGGAGTCCAATTTTCTGATGCTTCATGCTGTTTTGCATCATTTACTCATGAGCCAGAATTTTTAATCGAGTTCTGTAAATGAATTTCAGTAATTTTTATCAAGCCAAGATTCCTGCAAGCCGAATTTCAAAAGTCCAAAAAACTAATCAACAATAGATAATTTCTTTTTTTTTTTTTGTTTTTCCTGATTTAAATTTTTATTTTGGTTTATTACTTTCAATAATGATCCTTTGGAAACGACCAAGAAAAAAATATTTTAAACCCCCTCAAAATTTTTTGGTTTACGTTTCAAGGTACGTAGAGTCCTAAAATCGAAGAAAAATTTGCCCGTCAGTCCGCCGTCCGCCATACGAGGCATTTTCCTTAGTCAGCATGGACCGATTTGGCTGAAATTTGGTATATGGGCTCTATTTGGGGTCTAGTTGTGCCCCGAAACTTTTGTTTGATGACAGTCACCTCTAAGGGTTAAAAATTAAGAGTTGAAATTTTGAAAACGTCCTAGCTCAACAAATTTTGATGTAAAGGTATTGTTTTTCCATCAATTTAAGATAGTATTGAATTTTTAGAGTTCTTTGCAGACGAGTGATCTATATAGAAAAATAATAAACCTTTGTGTAATAATTTGCAGCGTTTTGTTACTAATTTTCAGTAGATGTTCAAAGAACCAAATACGTGTTTTTCTGGTCTCCAGGCCTATTTCCCTCATTCCTCTCATATCAAAAAACGCTGCAAATCATTGCTCAAAGGTTTATTATTTTCTGTATAGATCACCCTTCTGTATAGATCACTGGTTCTCCATCAATAGCACCTACCACCATCTGTATTCTCCCTTGACCTTCCCTCTCAAATTTCAGCTACCTGCGTTCAATAGGATTGAAAATGGCTTCGGAGCTCAATCAGCTGATCAGTGATCTGAAGAGTGAAGAAGATCTCCTCGAATGCTGGAGACGCCTGGAAGAGCACTTCCATTCAATAGGATTGAAAATGGCTTTGGAGCTCACTCAGCTGATCAGTGATCTGAGGAGTGAAGAAGATTTCCTAGAATGCTGGAGACACCTGGAAGAGCACTTCCATTCAATAGGATTGAAAATGGATTTGGAGTTCACTCAGCTGATCAGTGATCTGAGGAGTGAAGAAGATCTCCTCGAATGCTGGAGACGCCTGGAAGAGCACTTCCATTCAATAGGATTGAAAATGGATTTGGAGCTCACTCAGCTGATCAGTGATCTGAGGAGTGAAGAAGATCTCCTCGAATGCTGGAGACGCCTGGAAGAGCACTTCCATTCAATAGGATTGAAAATGGATTTGGAGCTCACTCAGCTGATCAGTGATCTGAGGAGTGAAGAAGATCTCCTCGAATGCTGGAGACGCTTGGAAGAGCACTTCCATTCAATAGGATTGAAAATGGCTTCGGAGCTCACTCAGCTGATCAGTGATCTGATCAGTGAGCAATGATTTGCAGCGTTTTTTACCCACCAACATTTTTTTTACCTACCAACTTTTCTTTACCTACCAGCTAGGTACTACCTACCACACCATACTGGCTTCACACCTTCACAATCAAGTTTATTAGAAAGAACTAAACGCTCCACACTCGATTGGAAAAATAGAACGCTTCATATGGAAATTTGATTACTGGTTACGCAGAAGGCAAAACTGTATACAAATCGAAGAAATGAACAGCGATCGCATTTTAGTCCGATAAAATTTGAACGGCGATTAGACCTCTTTTGCGATTCACACTCATGTTTCTGTTTTATCGAAGGAAAACCTTCAAGTACTCGTAGGGACCGAACGGTTTGTCCTACAGAGCTCCGGGTGGTCTCAAAAATTTTTAAAAATTCAATACTATTTAAAATTGGTGAAAAAACGATACCTTTATTTCGAGAGTTTTCGAGCTAGGGCACTCTTGAAAATTTCAACCCTTAATTTTCACCCCTTAGAAGTGACCTACATCAACCAAAAGCTTCGCGGCACAACTAGACCCCAAATGAAGCCCATATACCAAATTTGAACCAAATCGGTCCAGTGTTGCTAAGAAAAGTGCCGCGTACGGCGTACGGCGTACGACGGACGGACAGAAATTTTTTTATTCGATTTTCGTATTCTACGTACCTTGAAACGTAAAACATCAAATTTTGAGGGGGGGTTAAAATTTTTTTTTCTTGCTCGATTCCAAAGGCTTATTATTGAAAATAATAAACCAAAATCAAAAATAACGTGAACTAATGAACTCTATCTACCGATATAAATCAGTGATTTTCATACGTAACAATAGATAGTGTTACTGTAAGTACGATAATGTAAGTACTGATTTTTTTTTCTTGTCAACAAGCGCTATGTTTGTCTTCAATATTATTCCAATTATTTATTCTGAATGTACTCGTTGAGTAGAACTAGGAATATTAGATACTCAAATAGGTAAATTAAAATTCAAGTGAGATCTCAGCGGCTACCACTCAATAAATAAATTATAAAAAAATCATAATGAAAAAAAATTAGTTAACCAGAATCAGGCTCGTTGAGGAATCTACGCGGTGAAGGTTAACAATAATTTATTAGCTGCAGGTGCGCCGTTATGAACACTTCCAGCAAATTTTTGAAGAAAATTAAGCATTTTCAGTGGCATTAGAAAATTTTAATTAAAGGTATTTAAAAATTCTAGTTTTTAAACAATCTATATTTTATAAATTTTATAGTTGACCAATTTTTCTACATTTGGGACATCTATATTTGAAGAAAAACAACTCAGGTTATTACCATATTTTTTGTGATTGGCCATCCTGTATAATAACGTGAAACACCAAACTAGTATAGAAAACAACTTAATAAAGTTCGTAGGTATATTTTAAAGAATTCACCAAAAAACAGTCACTTGGGTGGGTTTGCACAAAACTCTCATATTCGGCGCTTCCCCGCGTTTTGGTAACAACATCCAATCTATAATGGCTAGTTTCACGGAATAAAATTACTAAGTACCTCTTAAGTCATTCATGTGTGAGTATTTTTCCGCACTAAAACTTTTGACATTTCCATGTCTTAGCTTTGGCACATAAACTGAAAAATCGTCACGAAAACTTGCTCACGCGACCAATAAATAAAACAGACTCACTGTGTTGCGTAGAGAACAATCAACTGTTTTCTTATTTTGATGCTTGGGTACATGAACTAACAACCTTACTTTCACACACATGAAAATGCCCCAATGTGTTGCAGACTCGTATGCAAGCATTTTCTTTCTACTTTTTCAAACAACACAACTTTCTACATTTCAAACAAGCTTTTGAAGATGTGTGATCTCTCGAGTGAACTAACATATTTCGATGTTTCGACCTTCTTTTTCACTCGATTGAAGCTGAAAACAAGCTTTTGAAGATGTGTGGTCTCTCGAGTGAATTAACATATTTCGATGGTTTTGACCTTCTTTTTCTAATTTTTCTCTCGTTTGTAGGTGAAAACAAGCTTTTGAAGATGTGTGGTCTCTCGAGTGAACTAACATATTTGGATGGTTTTGACCTTCTTTTTCTAATTTTTCTCTCGTTTGTAGGTGAAAACAAGCTTTTGAAGATGTGTGGTCTCTCGAGTGAACTAACATATTTGGATGGTTTTGACCTTCTTTTTCTAATTTTTCTCTCGTTTGTAGGTGAAAACAAGCTTTTGAAGATGTGTGGTCTCTCGAGTGAACTAACATATTTGGATGGTTTTGACCTTCTTTTTCTAATTTTTCTCTCGTTTGTAGGTGAAAACAAGCTTTTGAAGATGTGTGGTCTCTCGAGTGAACTAACATATTTGGATGGTTTTGACCTTCTTTTTCTAATTTTTCTCTCGTTTGTAGGTGAAAACAAGCTTTTGAAGATGTGTGGTCTCTCGAGTGAACTAACATATTTGGATGGTTTTGACCTTCTTTTTCTAATTTTCTCTCGTTTGTAGGTGAAAACAAGCTTTTGAAGATGTGTGATCTCTCGAGTGAACTAACATATTTCGATGTTTCGACCTTCTTTTTCACTCGATTGAAGCTGAAAACAAGCTTTTGAAGATGTGTGGTCTCTCGAGTGAATTAACATATTTCGATGGTTTTGACCTTCTTTTTCTAATTTTTCTCTCGTTTGTAGGTGAAAACAAGCTTTTGAAGATGTGTGGTCTCTCGAGTGAACTAACATATTTCGATGGTTTTGACCATCTTTTTCTAATTTTTCTCTCGTTTGTAGGTGAAAACAAGCTTTTGAAGATGTGTGGTCTCTCGAGTGAACTAACGTATTTCGATGGTTTCGTTCTTCTTTTTCACTCGATTGAAGGTGAATACAAGCTTTTGAAGATGTGTGGTCTCTCGAGTGAACTAACATATTTCGATGGTTTGACCTTCTTTTTCTAATTTTTCTCTCGTTTGTAGGTGAAAACAAGCTTTTGAAGATGTGTGGTCTCACGAGTGAACTAACATATTTCGATGGTTTTGACCTTCTTTTTCTAATTTTTCTCTCGTTTGTAGGTGAAAACAAGCTTTTGAAGATGTGTGGTCTCTCGAGTGAACTAACATATTTCGATGGTTTTGACCTTCTTTTTCTAATTTTTCTCTCGTTTGTAGGTGAAAACAAGCTTTTGAAGATGTGTGGTCTCTCGAGTGAACTAACGTATTTCGATGGTTTCGTTCTTCTTTTTCACTCGATTGAAGGTGAATACAAGCTTTTGAAGATGTGTGGTCTCTCGAGTGAACTAACATATTTCGATGGTTTGACCTTCTTTTTCTAATTTTCTCTCGTTTGTAGGTGAAAACAAGCTTTTGAAGATGTGTGGTCTCACGAGTGAACTAACATATTTCGATGGTTTTGACCTTCTTTTTCTAATTTTTCTCTCGTTTGTAGGTGAAAACAAGCTTTTGAAGATGTGTGGTCTCTCGAGTGAACTAACATATTTCGATGGTTTTGACCTTCTTTTTCTAATTTTTCTCTCGTTTGTAGGTGAAAACAAGCTTTTGAAGATGTGTGGTCTCTCGAGTGAACTAACGTATTTCGATGGTTTCGTTCTTCTTTTTCACTCGATTGAAGGTGAATACAAGCTTTTGAAGATGTGTGGTCTCTCGAGTGAACTAACATATTTCGATGGTTTTGACCTTCTTTTTCTAATTTTTCTCTCGTTTGTAGGTGAAAACAAGCTTTTGAAGATGTGTGGTCTCACGAGTGAACTAACATATTTCGATGGTTTTGACCTTCTTTTTCTAATTTTTCTCTCGTTTGTAGGTGGAAAACAAGCTTTTGAAGATGTGTGGTCTCTCGAGTGAACTAACATATTTGGATGGTTTTGACCTTCTTTTTCTAATTTTTCTCTCGTTTGTAGGTGAAAACAAGCTTTTGAAGATGTGTGGTCTCTCGAGTGAACTAACATATTTGGATGGTTTTGACCTTCTTTTTCTAATTTTTCTCTCGTTTGTAGGTGAAAACAAGCTTTTGAAGATGTGTGGTCTCTCGAGTGAACTAACATATTTGGATGGTTTTGACCTTCTTTTTCTAATTTTTCACTCGTTTGTAGATGAAACAAGCTTTTGAAGATGTGTGGTCTCTCGAGTGAACTAACATATTTGGATGGTTTTGACCTTCTTTTTCTAATTTTTCACTCGTTTGTAGATGAAACAAGCTTTTGAAGATGTGTGGTCTCTCGAGTGAACTAACGTATTTCGATGGTTTCGTTCTTCTTTTTCACTCGATTGAAGGTGAATACAAGCTTTTTCCCCTCAGACTGCCAGAACTAATGAAGTCAAAACATAAATTGCCCACCTCTACTATTAGTTTTTGGTGTCAACGCCATCACATGTTTGTAAACTTTTATTAAATAAACCATTCCAATTTCTGTGTCTCTCAAACGTAAAATTTCTTTTTTGCTTCACTAGGAACTTCCCACTATAAGGTTTGAGCAAGGGTTTTTTCCAGGGTTTTGGGGGGGGGGGAGAGAAAATTTAATTCCCTGACTATTCCTAGTTTTCCAGGTTGCTGGGCACCCTATAAACACAAAACGCGAGTCAAAATTTTGATCGACCTGCTGCCCAAAGTTTCCCTTTCTTTGTTAGTGAGGGAGCAAAATCATCAACTAATAATAAATCAAGCCTAATTTAAAGTTACTCTTACATCCTACCAAAATAAATCTATTCGTCCTCTTATACTTTATCCTCTCATACTCTTATCAAAATAAATCAAGCCTAATTTGAAGTTACTCTTACACCATCATATAATAATAAAAGTAAGATATTTCTGATGATAAACTGTGTACCGAACTTAATGTTTAACAATCAGCGTATCGCAACACCTTCCACGACTTCTCTCTGTGATATAACGTGTGACATGCTTATACCCAATTAGCAGACACATTCAACTCCCTTTGATGTACGGTGAAGAGTAATGGACCGACACGATGTCTAATTATTGCGCCTAATAAGACCAAATCTCATCAATAGTTCTACTACAGAAGCTACCTCGCCAGAGCCCCTCGTGTTCTCAATCAAGTTTTACAAAGAGTAAACCAAATTTTTGAAAAGTTCCATTCATACATTATGAGTTGATAAACGAATATTCAAAAAACTTCTTTTTAGACTATTTTTATTCCTACCTAGTAAGATTTTGTCAAAGAGAGAGAGAGTAAAGTTGTCCCATAACTCTACCCTATAAACAGCCAAGCTCTGATATAATATTTCGGTTTATTATTTTTAATAAAGAACCTTTGATAACAAAGATACGGAGGCTTAACGCCTTGATGGTCGAAATTGACTCATGCAGGAACTTTTTTTCTCGTTTTAGCGAATTTTCAAGGAAAATGAAGCTATTGCAATGGCCTCAAAATTTTTAGAATCGACTTTTTCGAAAAAATTTTACACTAAAATCCGTTTTGGAACATTCTGAAACGATCTCTTTTTTTCCAATCTCGAGTTTTTCCAAACATCATAATATGATGTTTGATTTTCATATTATGAAAAAAAAAAAACACCGAAGTTTTTTACGTTTTTTGTGGTTATTACTTTCACAATCATGGTAATATATGGTATATTCGGATTCAGCACAAAATTTCTTATATCAATGTCTTATATCAAATCTTATATTCAAAAATGAAAATTGTCCAAAATTAAGAAAATTATGTATTTATTTATATATATAATGTATACAGGTAGGTACATTGTTGTACCCATAAATGCAGTAGCCGTGTGAGTACTCTATGAGTTTGTGGAGACGAGTAGAACGTGAATATGGACTCCTAACATCTTCAAAGCATACCCGGTGCATACAGTATGTTGGTATGCTATAATAAAAATCGAAAAAACCAAGAATCGTGTAAAAAAAACGTTCTAAAAGAAATTGCAACACCATTGTTCCTTTTCTTAACAATATCTTCAACCGAATGATTTCTTTAAAAATTCGCTCATTAATTCATGCTGCATGAATACTTTTTCTATCCTTTACAAGGTAAAGAAGGAATTAAGCTGAACAAGATAATAATAAGGAATAAAGCGGGTATTTGAGAAATATTCAGAAAACCAACGGCACTTGATGTCCATCAGACTGACTGGGCCAATATGCAACTCTGGCAACTCATTTGGCTTCCGAGTCTACCAAGGTAGTGGAAGCAGCGTTTTCATTTTTCAGGGTTGAAAAAAAGTCTCCAAAATCAAAATTTCCACTTGCGTTTTAGAACGTTTTAGGCCAAAGATGTCTGTCATTAAATCCTTGTAGTAGGCAAAACTATATGTATTGCTGATATATAGTGATTGATATATAGTGATAGTGATTGTCCCCTATGAAATCATTGCCCCCGAATTAATAGTAGTCATTGCGCATGCGCAAACGTAAAATCCTTCTGAAAGCTCTGAATTTTTCACCCGAATCTATTGAATTTTCAAAGATTGTTCACATCTTCATGTAGATGGTCCCCTATGAAAATAAATGCCCCCGGGTTGATAGTAGCTTCTGATCATGCATAATCGTAAAATCCTTCTAAGAGCGATAACTTCTGAATTTTTATCGGAATTAATTGAATTTTCAAATATTGTTCATATCGGCGTGCAGATGGTCCCCTAGAAAAATAACTGCCCTCGAATTTATAATAGCCTCTGATCATGCATAATCGTAAAATCCTTCCAAGAGCAATAACTTCTGAATTTTTATCGGAATTAATTGAATTTTCAAAGATTGTTCATATCGGCGTGCAGATGGTCCCCTAGGAAAATAACTGCCCTCGAATTTATAATAGCCTCTGATCATGCATAATCGTAAAATCCTTCCAAGAGCAATAACTTCTGAATTTTTATCGGAATTAATTGAATTTTCAAAGATTGTTCATATCGGCGTGCAGATGGTCCCCTGGAAAAATAACTGCCCTCGAATTATAATAGCCTCTGATCATGCATAATCGTAAAATCCTTCTAAGAGCAATAACTTCTGAATTTTTATCGGAATTAATTGAATTTTCAAAGATTGTTCATATCGGCGTGCAGATGGTCCCCTGGAAAAATAACTGCCCTCGAATTTATAATAGCCTCTGATCATGCACAAACGTAATATCCTTCTAAGATCGATAACTTCTGAATTTTTATCGGAATTAATTGAATTTTCAAATATTGTTCATATCGGCGTGCAGATGGTCCCCTAGAAAAATAACTGCCCTCGAATTTATAATAGCCTCTGATCATGCACAAACGTAAAATCCTCCTAAGAGCGATAACTTCTGAATTTTTATCGGAATTAATTGAATTTTCAAAGATTGTTCATATCGGCGTGCAGATGGTCCCCTAGAAAAATAACTGCCCTCGAATTTATAGTAGCCTCTGATCATGCACAAACGTAAAATCCTTCTAAGATCGATAACTTCTGAATTTTTATCGGAATTAATTGAATTTTCAAAGATTGTTCATATCGGCGTGCAGATGGTCCCCTAGAAAAATAACTGCCCTCGAATTTATAATAGCCTCTGATCATGCATAATCGTAAAATCCTTCCAAGAGCAATAACTTCTGAATTTTTATCGGAATTAATTGAATTTTCAAAGATTGTTCATATCGGCGTGCAGATGGTCCCCTGGAAAAATAACTGCCCTCGAATTTATAATAGCCTCTGATCATGCACAAACGTAATATCCTTCTAAGATCGATAACTTCTGAATTTTTATCGGAATTAATTGAATTTTCAAATATTGTTCATATCGGCGTGCAGATGGTCCCCTAGAAAATAACTGCCCTCGAATTTATAATAGCCTCTGATCATGCACAAACGTAAAATCCTTCTAAGATCGATAACTTCTGAATTTTTATCGGAATTAATTGAATTTTCAAATATTGTTCATATCGGCGTGGCAGATGGTCCCCTAGAAAAATAACTGCCCTCGAATTTATAATAGCCTCTGATCATGCACAAACGTAAAATCCTTCTAAGATCGATAACTTCTGAATTTTTATCGGAATTAATTGAATTTTCAAAGATTGGTTCATATCGGCGTGCAGATGGTCCCCTATAAAAAAATTGCCCCCGGATTGATTGTAGGCCCTGAGCATGCGCAAACGTAAAATGCTTCTGAAAGCTCTGAATTTCTCACCCGAATCTATTGAATTTTCAAATATTGTTCATATCGGCGTGCAGATGGTCCCCTATGAAAACAAATGCCCCCGGATTGATTGTAGGCCCTGAGCATGCGCAAACGTAAAATGCTTCTGAAAGCTCTGAATTTCTCACCCGAATCTATTGAATTTTCAAATATTGTTCATATCGGCGTGCAGATGGTCCCCTATGAAAACAAATGCCCCCGGATTGATTGTAGGCCCTGAGCATGCGCAAACGTAAAATGCTTCTGAAAGCTCTGAATTTCTCACCCGAATCTATTGAATTTTCAAATATTGTTCATATCGGCGTGCAGATGGTCCCCTAGGAAAATAATTGCCCTCGAATTTATAGTAGCCTCTGATCATGCACAAACGTAAAATCCTTCTAAGAGCGATAACTTCAACATTTTTCACCTGAATTAGATGAAATTTTCAGAGATTGTTCATTTCGACGTGCAGATAGTCCCCTGTGAAATTCATCGTCCCCGGAGTGATAGTGGCCTCGGAGCATTAACAGGCATATTGTTTAGTAATGCATGCATTCCAGGGGACGTCCGATTGGATAAGCAATCGGTCAATTTAAACCAGTTGGTAAGCGATAAAACTGTTTCGCTCAATGTAATTTATTTATTACTTCAGGCAAGAAATAGTGGTCTCTCCTCGCTCCCTTCACCTTTATACATCATAACACTTCTAGCGGCATGGGAGACTCGCATTTGAAGACCATTTTAAAATCTATGATCTACGATACCCCAATATGCAAATTCGAGTCCCCCCCCCCCCATGGGTGCCACTTTTGGGGGCCGAAAAACCTCAAAATTTTAGCACTTTTTAGGTTTTTTGAAATTTTAACCTAGAAGGAAGCGTCTTACAAAAAAGATTATGGGGGTACGTGGGTGAATAAAGGTGATTTCGGCGTCAAAACATGATAATATCTCATTTTTACACCAAGTTGGAAAAAATCGTCAAACTTTGACGCTCGGTTGTGGCTAAACTACTCAACCGATTTGGACGTTCTTGGTCTCATTCGACGCAGAATCTTATCTTCTACAAAAAAGGTAATTATAATATTTTTGTAAGACGCTTCCTTCTAGGTTAAAATTTCAAAAAAACCAAAAAAAGTGCTAAAATTTCGAGGTTTTTCGGCCCCCAAAAGTTAAGCACCGAAGGAAAATCGTCGCACTCCTCTATTTTCACATATTGGAGTGCCCCAACGTCGATTAAGACCATTTCCCAGCTTGTTAGGATTTTTTGGGAGCACGGCCCTTTTTATCCTTAATATGCCTGGACTACTAACACGGATTAGTGAGTGGTTTTTTTTTTTTTTTTTTGAGTGTTGTCCGACTTACCCCAGATTATTCGCATAAGGACGCCCAAGTCTTACTGTGGGACGTCCTAAAAAATAATGATCTTACGATGTGAGTTACACTCAAAATTACTATAATAATTGTTACACATTCACTTCCATTACTACTAAGCCTGGAGGCCTGCGGACATCATTAGGGAAAATTGCAGGCTTATAAAAGCGAAGCACAATTTGTGGGGGTGCTAAACAGCCATAAATCTGGAATGCGGTTTAATTACGAGCCTAATTCCCCGCGAGGCAGTTAAATGAATTATTACGGTTCTGAGAGCTGGCTGCTTAGTCATCTGTTTTTGATTACCTTCTGTCTGTCCGTTAAATTAAACCGTTTTTATATGATATTGATAGGTATTTATGTAAAATTTATTAATATGGATCAAGTAGCAAATTATAAAGTGGAGCACTTACCTTGAGTCGAGAGATGTCAAGGTGATTGCAAAGCCGTCATTCACTCCATGAGACCGTCGATCGAGTGCCGGGAGACCCGCGGAGTGATTGAAGTCGATGACATACGTGGATAAAAACTCAAAATTCAAAACAAAATTACGTTATCCAAAAAAAACAGCCTGAGATTACGTTGGGATCGCGGTTTGAATCTGTACCTCCACAGCCGTTCTGAGAGAAAAGCTAAGAAAAACCCCGAATTACTGGATCTCGCCATTTGACGGGGAGTGGAAATTTTTGGGGGTTTTTGGAAAAAGAAAACTCAAAAGGGCGAGAGGGAGGGGGTGGAAATTTTTTGGTTCGTCGAAAAATCGAGAGCGACTTGACGTTTGAAAATGACCACGGAGTTCCCGGAGTGGGGGGGAGGGACGGGAAAGAGGGGGTGTTTTTTTTCTCGCTAATCCGAAGACAGAGCGGAGGGGGAGAAGTGGGGGGGACGGGTTTTTTCTCTTTATGGCCACAGATGTGCAGGAGGTTACTGGGTAGATGAGAAGCGTCCACGAGGAGGCATCACAACCGAATGGAGATCCGCCAGAACCTCCGGAGGCGGCGAGGAGCGCTAGTGAGGCGGGGGCGGCGAGCGATGTGGGATATCGAAAACCAGAGATTCGATTGTACCAATCGATGAGCGAGAATCAACGATGAAAGACCGATGCATCATTCAGCC
>CM019182.2:15538964-15712651 GCA_009739505.2 Apolygus lucorum
CTACCAGAGGATCTGCCCGGCAGCATTCATATTGAGTCTACTTCCAAGTTCAAGAATGGCTGGGCAACAAGTTGGAAGCAACAAATTGAGGTTGGAGTAGGGGAGACGATGGCTTCCTTAAACCAATTCCAACTTAGGATCCACCAGCCATGCCTGAAATTCTGCACAACATATTCTGCTGCTGCACCAAAAGCTGCGGTAGTGGTTGATGTGGATGCCGCAGAGCTGGGATCCACTGCTCAACACTCTGCTCCAACTGTTCAGGTTCCTACTCAAATAACCCCCCACTTGCCGACGACAATTCATCTGAAGAAGATGAGGAAACATACATGGAACCATAAGACCACTATGTAGGTTTGATCCTAATCGTGTGCATGAACTCATCTATCTATCAATATGAGATTACAGGCACTTACTTCACTGTGATCCGATTTTGAATTTTCAGGTTGACTGTGGATGGAGACTCTACGGATGCAGAGCAGACACCTGTAAAGATCGATGGCCGATTCCCCCTCCCACACCTTTTGTTAATACACGCACCTTCTGTGAATACACTACTACTACTACTTCTGTGAATAGACTTATACTCTGTTTAATACAGATCATTTTATTAGGTCTCTTATTTTTTTCTTTTCATTTTTGGAGCCTATAGTTCACTAACTGTAGGTGCTGAAACTGTGCTGAAAATATGTGATATTGATACACTCTTCAGGATGTAAGTGAAAAAAATACCTACAAGAAATCTTCTTAAGTCATTGTCCGAGCATTACTGATGATCGGAAAACAAGTCATGTATTACAAGATGTCATCAGGCTTAATAAGAATGATTCCTGAGTAAAAAGACCATCAAAAGATCTTTTTGCTGATTTTTTAAAATGACACCTACTTTTCAACGCGCTCTAGCGGTGTAACGCGTAATCGTAGAGAGTTAAGAAAGCAAGTGTTTTCAACTAGGAGGCCATGATTTTCATAGGGGACCATCTCCGCCCCGAATTGCATAATTCCCGAAAATTTCATCGAAATCAGATGGGAAATGTAGAAGTTATGGCAGTGACAAGGAAATACAAGTTTGCGCATGCGCAGTGGCTACGATCGACTGGGGACAATGATTTTCATAGGGGACCATCTTCACCCCAACCAGCATTGATCCTGAAAATTTCATCGAAATCAGATGGGAAGTGTAGAAGTTATGGCAGTAACAAGGAAATACAAGTTTGCGCATGCGCAGTGGCTACGATCAGGCTGGGGACATTGATTTTCATAGGGGACCATCTAAACGCTAACCCGCACAATTCCTGAAAATTTCCGAGTAAAAAGAGCATAAAAAGACCTTTTGCTGATTTTTTAAAATGATACCTACTTTTCAACGCGCTCTAGCGGCGGAAGGCGTAATCGTAGAGACTTAAGTCAGAGGAGCAAATTGTAGGAAATTTTATGTACTTCAATTCTGGTAATAGTAAAAAATCCGCTAGAACGCTTACTTTTGGAGTTATAGGCAAAAAACCGAAAAAAAGTCGAAAAAATAGGAGAAAATTTACCCCCACTCCTCGAGCTCACCCCCCACCATAGGGGACTTTTGAGGTATGATTAACCAAGTGTAAAGGAAGACGCTGGTGAAGAAATTTCTTTACTATGAATTATTTCTCCTATTTTCTCTAATTCGCCTGGGCTAATAGTAAAGAAATAAAATGTCAAAAAACGTTGCATTGTTTTGTGTGTCGAAAATTTTGGAATGACCCCCAGAACTAAGACATATCCATGTCAAAACATTTTTGAGCGGATTCGTGGAATAGATACCTCTCAAATAACCACGTTATAGTGGAGTTAGGGGGTTGAAATTTCTGGAGAAGATACTTGACCAATGTCACTACTCAAAGTGATGCTTAGCCCAATTTTCGAATATTTGCAGTTTCGCAGTTTTGGCAGAGGAGCGATGATACACACACACGAGCGATGATGATTTACACTTTTCATTGATAGTTTAAAAACGTCTGTAAAGTTACGTGGGTATCAAAGCTTCATCACGAAGAAATACATGGAAGAATGACCTATAGAAGAAGTCGATGTAAAAATTGGTAATCGTATTATTAAGCAATAAAGTCCACCACTGATAAAGTCCCTAATTAAAAACTTTCACTATGTTGTTGGTTTCAACAAATAGCAAGACGATTCTGAAACCGTTCGATTGGCTCTTACCCCTAAAATTTGAGTGAAAATTAACTGTCAAATCTTGAGGAATTCATGTTGGAGTTGATGTTACCAAAATGAGACGTTGGAAGAAGACGGAAGTTGTTATTTTTCATTTTAATCGGTAATGTGATTGATTTCACATTATAGTCGAAAATCGATTACCACAATTCCAGTAATAACTATTCTGGTTTCAAAACCACCAATTGAGACTTGGTATCTTTCAATCATGGAATTCTCAGTCAGGAGGAATAAATCTTGCAGGGCTTGCAGCTGTCCGGAGTAAATCGATTTTTGATTTATATCGGGCGTTACATACATTCATGACCAAGAAATCCCACTCTATGGACGTTGGTACTAATTCACACTAATGATATTTTCGGCTTTCGATAATGCCTGGAGATAATATCTGACCCTTAGAGATTATCTTGACCCTTTATATCCGGGTTTAGCTTCTGTATACCGTATCGATGGTGCAATCCATCTTGATTACGAGGTCTTACTCGATGTAATAAGGTGGGTACCGCACTAAGATGTGGGTATAATCCCATCCGGTTACTGGATAGACTCACTCTTTCTATCTTACATTGATTGTGCCAAGAAAATCAATGTAAGAAGGTATTCACGTACCTACAAAGACTCAATAAATTAGGTTGGTGAACTGAGGGTGTTGTAGATTGATAAACAATTTGCTACATCCTATGAATTTATACAGGGTGTCCCATAAGTTGTCCATCAAACTTCGGGAGTAGTTTCTACAACTAATTAAAAAAAAAGCCTTATGGAGTTTTTTTAATCCCGTTAAAATCCGACTTTTTTTACTTTTAAAATTTTTTTCATGTTTTCGACCTTACATGTTCATAACTCCCTTAAATTACACTCAAAAATTAAAGATAAGGATACCGTTAGAAAGAACGTAAAATTTCTCAATAGATGAGCTTTTGAGCAGTCGAGAAAAACTGAACGCTTGAGTGGTATTTTCACCTCAAACTTAAAAATTTGTCAATTTTTTCATTTTATTTTAAATTTTGATGTTTTCCTCATTACAACAAGGTATTTATCAGAGGAGCTCTTAAGCTTAAAAACTGCTTCATTTTATCAGCTTTCCAACGGTATAATCAAAAACATTTTACAATCGAATTTAAGGGAGAAATTTATGTTTGAACGCGGATAAACGTGCTTTTTTCAACGAAATCGACGATTTGACCGGAGGACTCCGAGGTCTGCTCCGCCGCGGCTTCTCCAATGCTCCGTGTCTCCGCGTTAAACCGTCGATTTCGTTGAAAAAAAAAAAAAAAAAAAAAAATGCACGTTTTTTCCGCGTTCAAACATACATTTCTTCTTTAATTTGATTGTAAAATAGTTTTTGATTATACCGGTAGAAATCTGATGAAATGGAGCAGTTTTTAGCCTTTGAACCCTTCTGGCAAATACCTTGTTTTAATGGAAAAAAAAAAAAAATCATCAAAATTAAAATAAAATAAAAATTGACAAATTTGTGAGTTTGAGGTAAAAATATTACTCTAGTGTTCAATTTTGCTCGACTGGTCAACGGCTTATCTATTGAGAAATTTTACGATCTTTCCAACGGTATCCTTATTTTTAATTTTTTAGTGTAATTTAAGGGAGTTATGACCGTTTTAATGGTGTAAGGTCGAAAACACAAAAAAATATTAAAAGTAAAAAAAGTCGGGTTTTAAGGGGGTTAAAAAAATCCACTAGGCATTTTTTGTTGCAAATTAGTTGTAGAAACTACTCCCGAAGTTTGGTGGATAACTTATGGGACACCCTGTATAGTTTTAGATCCGAATTCGACTCAACATCTATTTCAATTTGTTCGGTTTTTCTGTCCGAAGCAAAACCTTTTTTTTTTTGAGGTTGGAAAATATTCAGGTATCTATGTATGGACGTGTTCCGGTGAGTCGCGAGACTATTTTCTTCTAGTTCTTACTGATTTTAGACAGTTTGTAAGGCGCATACGCCAACAGGAATCTCATTAAACCTACCATTTTCATTTCCCTAATACAGCAAAAACTATTAAATTCGAATGGTTTTTGAGTTTAGTCTTGGCGGCTAGAATCCCCAGCACTGAAGAAAGCCGAAAAACTTCAAATTCCTTGTGCTGTACAAAACAATACGAAATAACTGTCCGATTTCGATGTAAATACGTCGTATTTATTTAGTAGTGTATTTAAATACTCGTGGCTGGCTGAGATGGTTACATCCTGATTTTCCGAGAACATCGATGTCTCAAGATGTAATCGCCCGATTCAGTCCCAATTTAGAAGGAGGTTGGGAGTTTATTCCATTATAGTTACTAGTGAAATTTTGATAAATCGACATAGGTAAGTGGGGATGAATTCTGAATCGCTTTTATTTTTGTTTATGAAGTCGGAAACCACAATTTATTCGCAAAAATTTAATCATTTTGTAACTGACAGATTAATATACGAGTTTATCCACGATATCCTTTGTGAGGAAGTTACACCGCGCACACAACTTAGCAGACTTTCTTTCAATTAATATCTTCACTTTTGATTTGAGAAATCATTTAATTTTACTTAATTCAAGTAAACATAGGTTTATGTCAAACATGAATCTACTTGGAACTATTTCGAACTTCCTTTAGGCGTTTTCATTCAACTTCCTTCTCTTCATTGTTAGTTGAGGTACTTTTATAAAATTACCTACATGTATTAATTCAAAAGTACATCGGGCTGAAGATCGGGTCCCAACTAGTTCAAATAGCCAATTCGCTGCACACTTCACATTCTCGAAGCTACTTTTCTCCTATTTATAGGGTTACATCTGGTCCATTAGAGCTCGCAACTGTTCCGATCCATTGCCTGCTGAAAGGAGGTACCCTGTTCAATACACAATTTCTATAGCTTATCGGTTCTGTACTCTTTGAGAGAAAATTCGGACGAATCGATCCTGAAGGGTTTACTATACTACAAAGCTATATCGCTGAATCGTCATCTATAACCTCACAATTGGACGACTACAAATCAAGGTGATTAGGTTTTAGTTATGTAGCACATTCACAAACTCATTGATTTACATAGGTAAATCGAATTCATTAGGTCACGATATTCTCAGTTATTTTGATATCAGAGGAATGAGGAAAATAGGCCTCGAGACTAGACAAATACGTGTTTGTTTCTTCGTACATCTACTGAAAATTAGTAACGCGAAGAAAAAGAAGGATATCGCCATCCTTCAACAACTAAGTAAATGAATCATTGCTTTTTTTGTAGCTGCAGGGCTGAAATTCGAGGAGGGAGATTTCCGGGAGTTTACAAGTGAACAAAACCGCAAAAGGCAACTTCGCAGTTGTTGGAAGCATCGCCAGAGTTCATAATAATTCCGTCAGATTTCCTCCAGATTAATTTTGGGGTGAACTGCTTGGCTTCATTTTCCTTGAAAAGCCTTGCAAACAGCTAAGAGTCATTAATCATTCGATTAGAACAGCTCGACTCAGCTTCTACTCCAACGCCGAAGAACAGATCACTTTTGTTAATTGTTAAACGAGTATTTCTGCCTTCCGGAGATCGTTTCAGGGGTTCCGACGGATCGGCCTAATGCCTCTGAATGTTGTAGAGGTGATAATTTAGGACGCGCGGCACCTCAGTGGATGTATTATGTATGTGAGCATCACTCCGGAATGGTATATGAGTTAAAGGGGGCGACTGCTAATTCATTGTTAGAATGAATAAATGAATAATTGAACCGCTTTTGGCGAAAGTTCTCTACTTTAACGATAATAGTGCCAGCCGGTGAGAGCCCTTTTCCGGCATTATTAATTTAGCTGTTTAGTTTATTATCTTGCGTCATAGGAGGAAACTGCAGCAATCTAGTAATTTATAATTAAGTGGCAACGCACAGCGGTGAAAAATCGTGAGCATAAATAATCGGAGTCAAAAGTTATACTTGTTCAAAATTGAATCGGTTTCTTCTTAAAGGGCGTAAGTCCTTGCAACCAAACTTTCGGGAAGTCAAGAAAAACTTCCTGTATGCCGTCATTGATAAAATTGTGAAAAGAAAAATTTTTTCCCTGTCTCAGCAATCAATTTGACGTATTTTACGTTATTTTCCAGATTTTTATCCCCCACCTAGGGGCTCCAAAGTCGCTATTGTATCCCATGGACTTACGCCATTAAAAAAGAAAAAAAAATCGTGTACAATCTCACATTTTATGAATTGCAGGCTTTCTGAAATCATGACAAATTACTTTATTTATCATTGGCAACCCGGATGGTCGTAAAATAATGGAACACAGTTGCTATAGAAATGAAAAGTTGTTTCCAATCGTCTGCCAAAGGGTATGGCACATAGCTCCCTCGTATTAACCCCGATTTATAGAAGATCCGATACCTACATAGTAGCTAATCTCGAAACTTCAATCACTAAGTACCATGCACTACCCTCATAGGGGACCATCTACATGCCAACCCGAAAAATTCCTGAAAATTTAATCGAATTCGGTCGAGAAAGGTAGATAGGTAGCTGTTACAAGGATTTTAATATCGATTCAGGGGGAATGATTTTCATAGGAAACCTTCTACCCGAAAACCCCCACATTCAACGAAAATTTCATTGAAATTGGAGTTTTCAAGGATTTTATGACAGACAGACACGAAAAACACGAAACAAAAATTGTCCAAAACGCAAGTGGAAATTTTGATTATGGAGAATTTTTTAAAACCTTGAAATGTGAAAACAATCAAAGCTTCCGCTACCTTGGAACACTCGGAAGACACAGATGAAAAGATTGATGAAACGTGAAGAAGCAAAATACTAAAACTTCTTCATAAATCACTTTCATTTGTTCAGAATAGCTCGTTTTATTGGTCATTCATCAATACGAAAACATAGCTGACGTCAGGATCATCATTTGCAGGCCAATTGTCAATTTCAGCGTAGAGTTCTCTTCTGGAATATTCTGCTTGATCTTGTGACTACCAGCAATCTTGTAATAGTTGATCAAGACATTCCCGCTGTGGTAGGCAAATGTCTGTCTCATGGAAGGAAGCTATGATGCACTCAGGGCTCCAACAGAGTGCGGTTCCACTTTTCTTTTAAAGGGGTCTAAGTCCGAACTTACGCCCTTCTAAAAGAAACAAGAAATTTTCAAGGGCGATTTTTACCTTGTTAGAGACGTCATTCGCATGCCCTTTTAATTGCAAACGATGCGATTTGGTTGAGAACAGATAAAAAATCGAAATGGCATTTTCGTGGACTTACGTCTTTTTACAAAATCGATTCAATTATGACTAATTAGTCTTATTAGACTTATTTCCACAACGTTTCGTGGTACTAATCATAGATAGATGAAAAAGAACTAGGACGATGATTAGATACGAGAAAAACTGGTAAATTAAATTTTGCTTCGAATGTACCCTTGGATTTGATGACCCCTAGAGGTCGGATCAGTTCACCAAATAATCCAAAGTTGCCCAAGACATAAATAAGGCTGCTCGGATGTGCAGCCAGCAAAATGAAAAACTTCTCTCCACTCGCCTTCTTCCTTGCCTTTCCGAACATCTAAATAGGTTCTGTATTTTATCCAGAGATGGTACTCGTTATACCAGCCAGTCTCCTATCCCCTGTTGGGCCCCTCGGGCGTATATTTCTGACTGAAAGACGAAAAAGGGTTGGCAGTGGGAGTTCATCATTCAATAATAATAAACTGATCTCCGAGAACTTGTAGCGTTATTATTATTTTAGCTCAAAATTTTCTCATTTCAGAGTTGAAGACAGTAAAAGCTAAATTGGTCCATAACTTTCTGTAATAGACGTACCACATTTTCAGATTCGTTTCTTCAATTCAATATAACAGTTGTTAACATTTGTGATGCTTTTTGATTTCTCACAACCGCAGGTCTCTTCTGCCTGTGTGCACACGTCAACGTTATTTGCTCGAAACATTAATTTTTTACGACTTATTTTCAGGGTTTTCTTAAATTTGGAGTGTAGTTTGGGACCAGAATGATGATTGATTATTGATTTCATCGTGGTATGGGCCACAGTACAAATAATATGAGAGTCTAGCCCCCTGCAATCCTTGTCGGGTTTCAGGGCTACCTCCCGCCATTTCAACGAACTACCATTCCTGATTACCATAACTACCATTCTATCGATTGTTGTCTCGTAATCTTTTTCGTTTCTCATATTTCTATAACATGAACCAGTGATGATTTTAGAAATCAGCTTTGAATTTGATTGACTTTGGGCACGTTTCGATACTTGGCATGATTTTCACGTCCATAACTGTTAAGAGAAAACAATAAGAGAAACGAAAACGAATATGAGGATCGAAAACGATTACGAGACAACAATCTTTATAATGGTAGTTATGGTAATCAGGAATGGTAGTTCGTTGAAGTGGCGGGAGGTAGCGCTGAAACCCGACAAGGATTGCAGGGGGCTAGACTCACATATAAATAATCAATGCAACCTGGAACATCTTTCACAAAACACATCGTTGTCAATATCATGAGAATTTATCAGAGCTAACTACCGCTAAACTGAGTCCACATGGATATGTCTTTTGGCTGGGGGTCAAGGAATTTTTCGCGACACTTTTTTTGTCACAAAAAATGCAACGCGATACCAGTAAACAAAAACATAGCTAGGTACAAATAGCAAGGTTACGCTATGAAGCAAGGTTCTCTAGAATACTGCAATATATTACGTGCAATCGGAGAGTTTTTTTTAAGAAAAAAAAATTCTGTTTATTCATAGAAAAAGTATAATTGGGAAGTTATTATCGTATTATTATAATATAAATGATCGTTTTCGTGAAAAATCTAATAAAAAATTTCCCGGTTTTTAAAAAATGTAGCCTCTGGAGTGATGACAATTCGGTCTCCCACGTGCGAAGGTGAGCAGAATCCATTGGTTATGCCACAACAAGAGTAACTTGGGTAGTTTGCGAGTTATGACGCATATCTGGTTCGTGCGACTCATTCGTTGCATGTTTAGCAGGAAAAAGGGAGAAAACGTAAAACGTCCGATTTACAACATTATTGTTTGGTAGAATCTTGCCAGGTATTCACATTGATGAATGTTCTGAAACTTTGGGGTAGATTAGGCAGCGGAAAAATATTTAAAAATGATAGGTTCCTCCATAAAAAAATGTGCGCTCCTTATCCAATTTTGACCCCAACTTTGTAGAAACTGTATGTACACTGGGCACATCAATAGCAAAACCATCGACAAAACTAGTACGCATTGGTTAGAAAAAACTCAAGGAAGAATAAAGACATGGAATTTTCATATTTGAAGCATGAAACAGATTTGGGTGAGGGTTTATTTTGCACATTTCTTAGAACTCGGAAATTGCCGAACGTGAGTGTAAAACAAGGAAGGCAACATTGAAAGTACCAATAACATTTTTTAAATCTTCATCAACTCAAACTCGGCCAGTTTGTGCGAATTACGAAAATTCAAAAAGAAGTTTTGCACAAAAGTCTATCAACCCTAGTTCGTCAAGAAGTCAATAGATTGCGTAATAATGCACAAAATCTGGAAGTACTCGTCTAGACGAACCGATTGATACCAAGAACTCGGTATTTGACGTTTTGACGCTTGGCCGGTTTGTACATAACACCGTCCAATTATAAAGTATTATTTCGACATTATTTCTTCAAAATTCTATTTGGTATGGTGATGTTTATCCTTGATCTTCCTTCCATGTGGCTCAACCTTTTGAGCCGCAATGTTTCGAAAAAAAATAAAAATAAATAAAATAAACCGCTGCAAATTATTACACAATGGTTTATCATTTTTCTATATTGATCACTCGTCTGCAAAGCCACGAACCATCCAACTTGAAGAAAAACATCGATCGCATTTCGGTCAGCTAAAATTTGAACGGTGATTAGGCCTCTTTTGCGGTTCACACTCGTGTTTCTGATTTATCATACGTCAAACCCTTAAATTCTCGTAGGGAGCGAACGGTTTGTCCTACGGGGCTCTGTGTGGTCTCAAAAAATTTTAAAAATTCTATACTATCTTAAATTGATGGAAAACAATACCTTTTGAGTTAGGGTTTCAACATTTCAATCTTATTTTTCAACCCTTAGAAGTGACCTACATCAACCGAAATCTTCGTGGCACAACTAGACCCCAAATGGAGCCTACATACCAAATTTCATCAAAATCGGTCAATGCATCGGTCAACTGGCGAAAGTGCCACGTACGGCGGGCCAAAGTTGTATTCGATTTTTGGATTCTACGTACCTTGAAACGTTAACCAACAAATTTTGAGGGGGTGTTAAAACATTTTTTTTCTTGGTCGATTCCAAAGGTTCATTATTGAAAATAATAAACCAAAATTCTGTTTATTCATAGGAAAAGTATAGAGGTAGGTACATAATGATATTATCAGAACATAATATTATAAAATACCTTGTGTGTATTTTATTTCATCATTTTAATTTTCAAATTACACCTACAACAATGGACATATCTATGATCTATTGTTTTTACCTTTAAGTGAGAAATAATAAAACATATAATTACCTTATTGTACTACGAGTACTTACACTATTTGACAATAATTTTTTTTCTATATTTTTTATGTTTATTCTATATTTTTTATTTTTATTCTATATTTTTTATTTTTCTATATTTTTAATTTTTAATATTCTTTCTATTACACTGCCCACCCAACTTTCAGATGTTTTTAAAAACATCCTTGTTATGTTTTACTCAATTTAGCAATATGAAACCATTTTCCGACTGTAGGCAGGTGGACACGTTTTAAATCACACCAAAGATAATCAAATTAGTAGCCGACCTTTGACTGACGTTGGGGTGTTCGTTCGCGAGCTACTGATAAAATTCCCGTTTGATCTGCGTTGCGGCCAGAACTCAGCAAAGTGGAAGCGGAATGCTCTGATAAGATTTCAATAGATCTGAGGAAAAAGGGATTTCTAGTTGCCAAAAGTCCATTAGTTTATTTCAGAAGATGAGATTCAGCCACAGTCTCGTGAATCGGGAGGGAATATATTCCAGTTCCCCACCTACATCATTGGTATGGTAATGTATAGACTGTAGGCGGATACAGTAAGAGCCTATTTAAACTTATGAGATGATAGCAATGGACATTCTAGCAAAGCAGTATCTACTGGTACACTCTCATTGTCTGCAACACACTGCATAAAAATCTAATTTCACTTTCTGGAATTTACATGAAACTTATCCACCTAAAAATTCATGCACTCAAATGCCGATTTTGTAGGTTCGCCTTCTACAACTAGCTTATGGTGAGCTATCAGCGCGAGCTTTGAATACCATGATTTTGATGGGATTACCAGAACACATGCAGGAGTTACTAGCGATGGTTAACTGCACAACTAGAGAGGACTTACAAAGAGCGTTAACTCGACTGATGCCATCCCCTTGTGTAGCTGATCAGGGCCACGGTATTTCAAACTCTCATGCTCTTGCTCCTATAGAAGAAGTTGGATCCTTTTCGTGTGACAAAATTACCCTACCTGTAGTGAAGTTGACTTTGAATGGTACTGTTGTTAGAGGACTTCTGGACACTGGAGCTTCTGTTAACCTTGTAAAGGCTTCCTTGGTAGATTCGCATGACTGGGTACTAAATGAAAATCCTTTGGTTCTTCGAGGTTTCAATGGCTCCAAAGAAGGAATAACTTCATCAATTAATGCCTTTCTGGAGTTGGATGGAAGAAAGATTAGTACGGAGGCGTTTTTATGCCATTCTATAACTTATGACTTAATTATTGGATATCCAACTCTCTGTGCCCTAGGTTTCAGATTTCTATGTGATTCAGTCGAACCAAAGCAAATTAGTTCTGTAGAAACCAGTGGTATCTTCTGCAGGGAAGATGCCCTAAAACTACTCACTAATGTGACCAGATCAGTTCATGAGAAACATTCTGTTTCTTTTCAATTGATCGAGGGTGCGCCTATTGTCAGTCTGAAGCCATATCGACTTTCACGCGAGAGGTATATTTGGGCTCAGGAGAAGATAGGCGAGTTGCTGAAGAAAGGAATAATTAGACCTTCTGCATCAGTTTTTGCCTCACCTTGCGTAATCGTTCCCAAGGCAAATGGCTCATGGCGTCTGTGCCAAGACTACAGATCAATCAACAAATACACAGTCTTGGATCCGTTTCCGTTCCCTGTGATCGATGATTTGATTTGTAGATTTGGTGGATGTACCTGATTCTCTAAGTTAGATCTAAAGGACGGATTTTTGCAGCTGCCTCTCAAAGAATATACCAGGAAATGTTCAGCCTTTGTGCTCCCTTTCGGGCAATATGAGTTTAATCGCCTCCCATTTGGCTGGAAAAATTCGCCTGCAAAATTTCAGCGGTTTATGACGACGGTTTTGGGCAAATTATTGAACGATCCACACATTTGTGTTTATATCGATGATATCTTGATAGGAGGACGGAATGAACAAGAGTGTGCCCACAAAACTCTGTTAGTTATAAAACGGCTAATGCAAGAGAACATCCAGTTGAATTTGGAAAAAAGTGAATTTAATCAGAGGGTAGTAGCATTCCTAGGAAGACAAATCGATGGTAAAACAAAGACAACCAAGCAAGAATCGATTGAAAGAGTTAGGAAAATGAAGAAACCTCACGATTTACATACCCTTCGTGTTTTCACTGGACTCACGGGTCACTTTCGTGCTTTCATTCCAGATTATGCCAGGATAGCCAGACCCTTGGATCGTTTAAAAGGAAAGAATGCCAAATTTGAATGGACTGCGGACTGTGATGAAGCTTTTCAAACTTTGGTTACTTTGATCTCCTCAAATCCAATCTTACAACTGCCAGACTGGGATCTACCGTTTGAGCTCTGCACAGACGCATCTCAGTTCGGATGTGGTGCAATTTTGTACCAAAGGGATGAAAAGCAACCCAAAGTTCGTCAGCTCCGAGTCATAGGCTACCATTCCCACACCTTTTCATCATCTGAAGTGAACTATTGTGTCACAGAAAAAGAAGCCTTGGCTGTGATAACTGCTATCCGTTACTTTCGTTCATATGTGGAAGGTAGAAGATTCACAGTGCACACTGATCACCAGGCTCTATCCTATCTCCTCAACTTGAAGGAGCCTAAAGGTCGATTGGGAAGATGGCAGACGTTCCTGATGTCCTATGAAGTCCAGATCAATCACCGAAGCGGGAAAGAATTGGAAGACGCCGACGCAATTTCACGTCTATGTGTTGATAGCGAGCCTCTCCTCATCTCAGCATGTGAACTAGATGGTCATAGGAAAATCATAAGTACAGAGGAAATGAAAAGAGAAGTTTTGCAAGCTTATCATGACGACCCTGAATTCGGAGGTCATGATGGATTTTTCCGCACCTACCACAAAATTAGGAAGAGGTTTTACTGGAAGCACATGAAAGCTGAAATACATGACTACGTCAAAAGTTGTCATGTCTGCCAGTTAACTAAGTTCAAGTACAGACCAAAGCCCGACTCCATGATCATAGTAGAGAAATCTCAATCCTTATTTGAGTGCCTCCATCTCGATTTTGGGGAGAGGAGAAAGAAATCGGAATCGACAGCTGCTACTCAATCATTCCTGGTGATGGTGGACGAATGTTCTCGAATGACCTTTGCCAAAGCAATGAGAGAAAGCAGTCAGGCTGTCATAAGATATTTGAAAGACTTCCCTCACAAAGATAAGGTCAAGAAAATTGTGACAGATAATGGACTACAATTTGTTTCTCAAGAGATGGCTGCCTTCGCAGAAGAGAGAAGAATTACCTGGATAACATCAGCTCCTTACCATCCGGAAGGAAATGGACTAGCAGAACGGAAGATAAGGGATATAAAAACGTTTATGGCATTGTACCCTAACTTCCGTGGTGGCTGGAAAAGTTGTTTGGAAGCTGCGGTCCTCCATCTTAACCGCTCATACACTGCAGGCCAAGGATGTTCTCCTTATTTCAGAGCTTTTGGAAAACCACCATCTCTCCCTGCGGATGAAAGATTCGAGATTCCTAATTCAGCGATATCTGAAGAGCCTATGTCAGATGAAGCCAAAGCACTTTACCAGGAACGTCAGAAGAGACAATTCGACAGGTGTCATCCTAAACAACTCCCACAGTTTGAGGAAGGAAAACACGTCCTAGTTCAAGCTGGGTATAAAGGAAAAGAACCAATCATAAAAGGTCCATACACCCTGAAAAAAATCAAATGGATGAACGGCTACCCGAAAACATTGTATTATGAAGAAAGTGAAGGGAACATACGAATACTGCTGTACGAAACTGTATTCCTTATCACTGCAGGAGCAGTGATTCTTCCTAAGAGGGGGAATGTAAGTAGGTACCTACCTACTATTCTACTACTCTGGTTTTAACCCCACGAATACAAATCATGTGACGGGCGTTGATTATAACAGATTGTAAAACTGATGATAAGAAAATAGAGAATAAGTTGAGTGACAAGTAGAAAGATGCGTTTTACTTCCTAATTATAAAATTAGTAATAATTATGTAAGTTTTGGTTGCTTACACCTTTGACCCAGAATAGAGTACAACCATGGAAAAAGAAACCTACTTGATTCCTTGCACAGGGTGTACAACCTACAGTATTGTTAAGTATTGCAAAATTGGGACGTGTGTTACAAAAAGACTTCAGTTCTACAATACTGTGATAATTTTGTTCCTTCTATAATGTTCCTAATAACTTGTAACTGACTATACGATATTTGTTTCAATATAGCTGCGAAGGAAAGTGAGGATTAGGGATTAGATTTATGTAATGATACATTCTTTACTAGGCAATTTGTCGAGGTTTTGCCAGTTGAAGTATCTATAAGACATGTCTGCCAAGTGGGTGTGGCACATAGCTTCCTCGTATTCTTAACCCGATTGTATTGATGATCATAGTAGCTAATCTCAAAACACCAAACTCTACCCTCATAGGGGACCATCTAAACGTCAACCCTCACAATCCCTGAAATGTCATCGAATTCGGGTGGAAAATGCAGGAGTTATGGCTGTCACGAGTACTTCATGTTTGCCCATTTGTAGATGGAAAACCGATTGAGTAACTAAATATACATGTCACAATTTATCTGCGAGAAGCTTTGATACTTGAAATTGTTAAAACCCACTTAATAAAATCTGGGGGTCCGATCCCTAGTGATGATGATGAGAAATCCTGTGCTGAATTTACAAACACTCAACACATTGCGTTTATTTGGATTTCAGAACTCAACCCTGATGACTGCGGACCATTTAAATCCATCAAAAAGAATATTAATTGCGGCACTGAAGTCTTACGGCTATTATTTAACTATAAGAATTTTAATAATGCATGATTGTGCGTAAAACCACCCGAAAATAATTCTTCTCTCAGAATCGAAGTCTGCCAAGTTGGGAAGGCTGTATTGGCTCCTCAAAATAACAGGAATAAAATTACACATGTGGAATTCTTTTGTGATTGTTCCGTCATAGATTTAATTATTGAAAAAGTCCCCAATATGAGTTTCACGATGGGTTGTCTACTTGTTTATTTATGAGAATGTGATAAAACAGTAAGTGATGAGACCAATTAACCCCAATATTAACATTAAATCATCACGCTATGTGGCATACAGATGGTTTCGAAAAATAATTCAATTAGTTTCGTGTACTACTCCCTTCAGTGAAAACAAAGACTCCAGAAAGCCAACAAAATATACGTATAAATTACGTGAAATGAAGTAGAATAATACTCTCATTACTTTTGTTCATAATACCGTCCGAGCCGGAAAATATGTAAGTAGCTACAGGTGTTCGAGGCATATTTTATCCTTACCTCTCCCACCTTGCCGCGTCAACGCACGGAAATGATATTTATGCGAGACCAACTTCCTCATAAATGATACGGCCGAATTTACTTAAAAGGGAAAACAAGCGTTCCTACAAACATTGCTTTAAGGACAAACAGACTAAGTTCAGGTCCTCTCTTCCATTTCTCATTTTCCCAAGCTCTCCAAGAGCAATGTCAAGAGCATGCCTGGCCGGAAAGAAGCGAATGATTTATATTCGGCGAAAAACGTATTTGAGTAAGGTAATTTGTTTTAGATTCATTCATTGTTAGAACCATCAAAATCTACAATGTCTTCGTAATTCTGTGAGGAAGCGCTGCATTGCACTCCAATCTTGGCACACATTTTTCAATTATTGATGGGTAACATTATTTATTCTGAGTCTACCAAAAGTAGCTTTGGTGCTTACTTTTGGAAGGTGAATCATAGAAAAAAAGTCTACAAAGTTGTGTGTAGTACAGCTGTACTCCTCACACATGACAGGATTAAACCACATGTTACTGTCTAAACAGTTAAAAAAATACAAACTCTGTTCAAGTAGGAGAACATAGAAGAAAGATATTATATTTTCACACTTGTATCAAGTGTCAAGAAATTTCAATGTAAACAGATGTCATATGATTAGAACGCAACACTTTGGACCGACCTCTGTGGGGATCATGGGTTCAAGGCTCGTCGCCGGCAGCTGCCGGGGCTCGCATCCCAACCCAGGCTGGCGAGGCAATGGGAAGCCATGAGCGAAATCGTCAAATTAAATTCTGATCTTCCCTTTGGAAGGAATGGCAGTCGGACGAAAATCCAACCTGAGATGGTGGTTTACCTTACTACTTACTTACACTAATAGCAAGCGCATATAATCAACCCTGTCGATGACATTCCTCCGGGGCGCCTACTAGAAACTATTGTTGTAGGTGCAGTTTTGCAATTTTCGCTGCAAAAGTTCTTCCAACACCTTTCTATGCGCCGCCACATACTCACCTACTCATATACCTTTGTCTGTTGTACGTATCCAAGACAATACGATTTGAGAGACACTCCAAACGACTTTGGATAACTTAATGCGATGCTCCTTGGTGGCGAATGCTACAATTTGGGTAGCATTGCGAGCAGCTTGATGTACAGAAGAGAGATGTTGAGTAGTAGGTTGCATCACACCTTAGGAGAGGGATGTTGAGTTGTAGGTAGCTGTTGTCGCTGTATAGTAGTGATTCGGATAGATTTCATGCAGTTGCACAACTTTCAATCGCAAACCTCACTCTTTCATTCTGGATTAAGCGGAGAGCTCCAGAAATCTGCAAGATCTTTACAGAATGGGCTCAAGAGACACAATGGCTTGCCAAAAACGCCCAACCATTCATTTATACTCTCCCATATGAGAGTGTTTCGGCAATACCCTATCCACTTCATTACGCCATCTCAGACTCTGGAAGTATACTTGACCCATCGCTAGACTGATGGTACATTTGCTTGTACCGTTGGTACAATTATGGGAGGCCATGTGGGGTGTGCGTTCTATGACTCCACAAATGGCTACTGACAAAGTTATAGACTCTGGAATTATATACTCAGCAGAAGCCATGGTTATCATGGAGGCTCTCCAATATGCTCTCGAATACGCAGGAATACGCTACGACATACCATTGTAATTTTGTCTGACTCAGAGTTTCATGAGTAAACTGAGAAACATAGTCAGCCGGATCTATAAGCCACGGCAAATAAACATCGCAGTCCACCTGATTTGGATCCGTAGCCACAAAGGCCTTATAGAGAACGATGTGGCAGACCAAGAGGTTAAACCGGCAACCAAGTCTCCACAGCATTTGACTCTACCAGAAAAGTACAACTATAAAGACCTTTACCGGAAGTTTAGTGGAAACGTTATGCATAAATGGCGACAGCAACACTTACAAAACCCTGCTGGCCATAAGTACAAGATCCTTTTCTCTCTCCATCCGAACACAAATGGTTCGAGTTATTAGTGACTCGCATTCCAAAAATTCTCACAAAACCGGTACCAGACTGAGAAGTGGACACGGTTTATGTAACCAATACTTGAATAAAATTATGCCAGATCGATTTATTCCAACTTGCCCAAGATGTCCAGAGGATAATAATATCATCTTAGTCTGTCCAGTCCTGAACACGAGCCGAAAAATCCTTCTCCAGAAAATTAAGTCATCCAGCGACACAGTACTGCACCCACTAAACCTGGACACACTGGTTTTACGGGGGGAACAGGCCGTCTACAAGGCTAAATTCGACTTCCTCTGTCAAAACGATAGTACCACGTTAATAACATTATTATTTAATGAGTCTTCTTGTTTTTATTGTTGAGGAGAACAGTGATTTATGTCAATAATTGATTCATGAAATACTCTAGGGTGGATTGTACCTATTTTTTGTATGAGGAGAAATGTGATTGTCCACCCAGGGATGCTGGAAGAGAGGGCATCATGCCACTATGCATCTCAAATCGTAAGGTAAACCAATCTCAGTCAATCAACCAATCTCTTCTGTTGAAGTCAAAAATCTGAATTAGTTGAGTGATTGTTAAATACCGAGACTGTGTATACGAATTCAAGCAGAAAGTTATTTATTCCTCAGGGCTATTCGACTTTGAAAAGTTGTGTTGTGCTTTCGGGGAGTTAGTCCGAGTTAAAACTTGCAAAACCAACAGCTCAAATACACGAGTCTTTGCGAAAACAAATAAGTAGAACCATTAGAATTCGAGGTTCCCTCTCGCGACGATAGATAAATATACAGTTTCGATCTCACCGGTAATCATTAACTATGAATATGTTATTTGAAGTCAAAGCCGCATTTCCAAAGTTCGATCAACAAAAGTTGGGTACCATCACAACTGTGAGAAGTTTCGCCAAGTTTTGACGCAGCTAAGTGGGGGAGATTCAAGTGCGTGAGGGGTCGTGGAAAATTACAACTACTCTAACGAAAAAGATCCGAGAGTGTCTTCAGTTGTAGGGCTTGGGCCCGAAACGCCCCGGCCTTAGAAGAATTAAAGCCCTCAAATCCAATAAGCTTCAATCACATCCCACCTTCTCCTCTACCCACGTCGAGCAAGAAGCTTTGCATTGTTGTTTAGCATTTGTTACTGTGAGAGACACCTTATTTTACAGAAAATAGGACATTTTTCTCTTGAAGACATATTGATCATGAGAATAGCGGTAATATCAATCCTAGAATCACTTTTTCTTTCTTCCAAAACGTAGGTATTTATCTTGTTTTATTCAAAAAATGAAGACGATAATATTTTCAAAACCCTGGAAGCCAAGGAGTTTAGACAGCGTGCTTTTTTAATAACATAATTATTAGCATAATATTAGGCATTTAATTATATCACTTTAAAATTTCTTTTGCTACTCGGCTTTCTTTTGCTTCTGGGTAGACAACAACGATTCATCATTTCGACAAAGTTAATGTGAAGGCAATTTGAACACAATCGAAGCGATTATGTGTAGCAAGGGAGAAAAAAAATCTTGCGACCCCTTTCGACTATGGGGCTGTTCCCGTCAAGTCAAAGTCCATCAAGTAGTGAAAAATGGGGAAGCGCTTCCCTCGAACCTTCCAGCTCCATCATTAATCTCACATTGCAACTGGTGTCACCTAGTCTGGTCATAACTCAGCACGTACTAATGAAATCTGCACACTAAGCACAGTTGGTCGTTACGTCTTATTGGAGATTTTGAATAATATATCATGGTATAGTCAACATTATCAGTAATGACGTGCTTTATTTGCCGATTGTGGTCTGCTAAGCCTCCATCTTTGAATTCTACTGAAAAGTGGGTAGAGAGGGAAATCACATACAATTGCCCTTTTAGCTTGGTGGTTGAACAACAACTGGATGGTTGAAATCTACTTGATTCCTTTTTTTGGGGCAGGGTCACTTGAACCATGGCTGATATTGTATTATGATAAAGTTCCTTATTCCATGAAGACCTGTTTCAAGATCTCTTCTTTCACAAAGTGGAGGAGTTTTGCGGGCGTTTCCTACCCAATTTCGGCTAGGACATGGGTGCCCCTTCCAAAATGTTAGCATCAAATAGATGCGACAGCAGGGAACTCACAGAATATGTGTTTTGCTGCCTCGACTCCTTTGCAACAAAGTCGACATTCAACTGAACTGTCCTGACCTTCTCCATTTTTTTAAATGTTGAGTTAACAGTGAGGAGGCCTGCTATAGTCGACAGCAGAGCTTTTGCTCTTTTCTTTGAAATAGTTATTATCCACTTGGTTTGCCTCTGCTTTGGAGTATTGCGCCTTGTTATCCTCCTATTTCTGGATCTGTAGAGTAATGAAAGTCCTAGTAACCCCAAGTTGAGGTTCAGGGCCAAGACAATGGGGCTCCGATCCCTGTTTAGCAAGGAGATCAACTTCTTCATTGCCGTCAACTCCCTCATCGCTAAGGACCCAGAGCAAAGTCAACTTATTGCCCCAAGCCACAGCCCCAAGGGAGTATAGACGTAAGCTTCTAGAGGCTTCTAGAGCTGCTGGTAAATTATCTCATCTTTGAGTCATTTCCTAACGATCTCTTGTACGCACATATCTGTGGCATGGGTTTTAGCTTGATAAATGTTGGTTGAAACTCGTATGATTCCTTCTTACCGTTGGCTTGAATAATTTCTGTTAATCCTCTTTACCAGAAACGTACTCTGAAGGCCTGAATCAGTATTAAAAGATACAAAAATTGCCATTCTTCGGTTCATACAGAAGGAAACTGGTGTAAATAAATCTCCTTACGGTGTTTTAGATGATTCGTGAAAATAAAACGTTATGAATCAGTAGTGACACGAATACTCCCCTTATTAAACTTGGGTTTCACTCATATACCTAATAAATGTAACCTAGATGTGGTCCCGCATTTTCTAACCAAATAAAATAAAAATCCGGGAAACAATTTTTGTGTTTTCTAGGTCCCAAACGTAGAGAAAAATGCGTAGAAAAGTTGTAATTTACTTGATGCAATTTTGAGAATTGGAATGTTGAAAATAAATCTTTCAGATTCCAAACTTTTTTATCAAGTGCTTACGTACTAATTTTATCAATTCCAATTTTCTCATAAAAAGGGTGGTGAGGAGGTACCAGCTCGGTAATGAGTATATACCAGAACTCAATAATATCAAGTATTTAGGATTAATACTTGATTAAAAAACTGACATTTTTAGACCATATCAAGTAGGACCTACTTGAAAGGGAACTTACGGTCAAGGCTCAGAGAACTGTATCCCCTGCTAAGGAGCAAACAAATTGGCCTAAGCTCTAAAAGACTAATTTACCTCCAATTAATCAAACCCATCTGGACCTAAAGTTGCCAAATTTGGGGCTCGGCTACGGAAATCAATTTAAATTGTGTACAAATAATACAGAACAGGGTATTAAGAATCATAACTGACGCACCATGGTACTCCTGTAATGAAACATTACATAATGATCTGCGCATGGAGCTTGTCAGTAGGGCAGTACAGTGGCAATCAGCATTGTTGGCTACATCGATGCGACTCCACAACAACCCTTTGGTCAAAAGAGACCCCATCCACAATACCTAATAAAACATTGAAGAGGAAATTCGTCACTGAAGTTCACCTTGGTTCGGCATTATGTTATTGTTATTATTATTTCATCTACTTTAATATTATATTATTTTGTTGGTATGTTGTGGAGAGGGAAGCAGAGGACGTCAATATATTTATATATTCACATTTATTCGGCTAAATGTGAATATATAAATATATTGACGTCCTCTTCTTCCCTCTCCACAACATACCAACAAAATGACTACAGCAGAAGTACAGAACAATATTATATTATTGCATTTGTTACAAATCTATAAATCTATTAATGTTGTACAAATCACATCAACCGTTGGGCTAATGTATTTCATGTTTTGGGCCAATTGTATAATTTGCTACTATATCAATAAGTACTTTGTAAATGACTTTTGGTCAATTAAAAAATTTCTAAAAAGAAAAAAAAATCTCATATTGATTACAGGTTAGGTTATTTGACTGCCAAAGTCACATATAAAAGTTACTTAGCCATTGGACTTGCTTGAAATATCGCATGTATTACTATATCAGTGTGTGATTAATTTGATTAGTGAACAATTCGAAAAAAATAGTTTTTTTGAATATTTTAAATACATAATAGCAATGAATGTATATCATATTGCAGATGACCGGTGCAGGACACCAATAATCGTGTTTATCTTGATCAGGAGAGAATATATTCCTTGTCTGCAAAGGGTGGTGACGAAGAGGGGAGACAGCTCCTTCAGTTCTCAATGATGTATGGGTAATAGGTGGGATCGCATTATATCAACCCCCCGACACATATATTACGTCTCTGATATCCCTCTAGGGCCCCACCCTACTCCTCCAAAAGCTAGCATACTGATAAGAATGTAGGTAAAGAGAGCCAAATCCCAGTTTGACCTTTGAAAAATAACGTGCGGGCACAGTTTTTCCTTTGGGGTTTTCAGAGTTCCTTATCTAAGATTCTAAAACTCACAACCTGTGCACATTTACTAAAGTCCTAGTGCCCATGGGGAAACAGTTATAACTACGATTGGTACAGTAAGCGTAAAATGATCCCTTATATTATAAACCAATGTAATATAAAAATCAACATGAACAAAAATTTGTTTCCGTTCATGTTGATGTTTTTCACCACTCTTGCCGTGGCTCCTGCTGATCGGGTCGCGGTTAAACGGAGCAATCTTGGAGACATCCCAAACTACCCTCGGCTACTACTATATTTGGTAGACACAACTATTGGTCCGATGGAGACGAAATTCGAAGGGAACCGTCTAGTCACACAACGAGTAGACGCAAAAATTCTGTTAGTTCGTCTCCATCATGGATTAACCATTCAAAATAAAATGCAGTAAAACCCGCATATGAAAATAAAGCTGTGTGATTTAGCGATGAAACGCTACCTACCTGTACAACAATATCCAACTCACTCCGAGCCAGAAACGTCTAGTTTAGAGCTAAGTAATCCTATTTTAGTTTATATCCACGAAAAGTGGGCAGGTACACCCGTCACTTGGCCCCGTCCTCTGAAATTCTCTCATTCCACCCTCTTTCTTCTGCTACATTGCCACTGCTAATCCCGTTACCTCGCGATGAGTTCAGGTGCCAACAAAAGGGCCTTGGTGAAAGTCAGTCTGTCGGAATTCTGGAATTCCCAACGCAGTTGACTGAGCTTAGACAGCTGAACTTGAAAAGGAAAATGAACGATTGTACAGAAATTTGTTTAGAAGGAATAATCATCTGCCATGAGAGTGAGCAATATAGTAATTTACAATCTACAGCAGAGTTCTAAAAAATAAAACATAGAGAAAAAAAGTCTGCCAAGTGGGTGTAGCAAATAGCTTCCTCGTATCCATAACCCGATTGTATTGATGATCAATGCATAGTAGTTAATCTCAAAACATCAATCTCTAAGTGCCTTCCATTACCTTCAAATGGGACCGTCTGGACGCTAATCTGAACAATCTTGAGAAATTTCGTCGAAATCGGATGGAAAATGTAAGTGTTATGGCTGTTTCAAGATTTTACGTTTGCGCATGCGCAGAAGCTACTGTCAGTTTTAAGGCCTTGATTTTCATTGGGAACCATATACAACCTAATTCGCATAATCCCTGAAAAATTCATCGAAATTGGATAGAAAATGTGGAAGTTATGGCTGTTACAAGGAATTGACGATCGATCATGCGCAGCGGCTACTATCAGTCCGGGGGCAATGATTTTCATAGGGGACCGTCTATACGCCAACCCGCACAATCCCAGGAAATTTCATCGAAATCGGACAATAACTTCGTATAATTATGCCCGTTACAAGGATTTTATAACAGACACTGAAAATCAGACACTGAAAACAGAATTAAAATATTTTATTCGATTTTCGGATTCTACGTAGGTACCTTGAAACGTAAACCGGTAAACCGACAAATTTTGAGGGGGGTTAAAATTTTTCTTTCTTGGTTGATTCCAAAGGTTCATTATTGAAAATAATAAACCAAAAACAAATGTTAACAGCTAGGTTTTGGTTCATATATGGAACTACTTCTATTTTGTAGTTCGAGAAATGTGGAATCCTATATTCAAACTAAACAAAAATTCGCCCGGCCATAAGCCACACTTTGTCCCTTCAACGTTGAGCATGATGAGATGAAGATAATTAAAATTTGGGCTTAAAAGTTGTAGCGAGAAAAGATCAGCAAGACGGCAGTGTATTAGCGATTCAATTTTCTGTTACAAAATGGGTCAAATCACATCATAAGTGATCAAACACCAGCTGATTCTACGCGATCGTAATTAAATTTTTATTAAATTGAGTTACCGTTTACTGTTGCGAAAATCAGTGGTTTTCGAGTATCCATGTATTATCTAAACCTTCAATGATTCAAAGAAACCTTCTGAGTGGCTTTGTTATCATAACCTTGCTGAATGAACCGTCCCGTTTGATTTGTTATTGTCGTGAAGTGAACTCGTGTTTCGTTATTTTTGCTGACAAAATGCCGAGATCAAAACGTATTTTCAAAAAAATTGTATGGAAACCACTAGGTAGTCGTTTTTCTATAGAATTCGGTCGTCCAAGAACCTCTCAGGAGGACCTAGACAACTCTGTAGTGGAGCATGTCCCTGATGTGAACCTAGAAGAAGTGAATGTGGTTAGTAAGAGAAAATTATCATTAACTATAGCTGATTATGATAATTATGAGACTAAAATCACACTTTAAATTGATATTGACTCCTTCGGAGACCTTCTAAACTAGTGAGCTGCAAATTAAGTGTCATTTGCTGTGGAGGAGGGAGACGGCCCTGCCTATGGCGCTGTTATACTCGTACATTGAGATACCCGACTTTGAACGTATTTTTAGTCTACTTCCTAATGTACTTTTGAAATAATTCTTGAAGCAATCGATTCAGTGAATTGTGCAAATTAATTTAAAAATAATTTTAAAAAATCGATTTTTTTTCAAAAACATTCTCTGCTATCCTTAATCTACAAGACAATTTCCTCAAAATGTTTGTAAATCTGATTTGACGACGGTTATAAATATGAGGAAATTCCATTTCAATAGGAGTCACACATAGCTCGTTGAATCCGTAACAAATGGTTCGCTTCTCGTTTTTGAATGGAGGATCTGGTTAGGTTTTCATTCCTTTGAAAGGTTTCAGAACTCATATTACATTCATCATGAATTAAACAAATAGTAACACAATTGCGAGAGAGTATTTTCCAACGACGAATGGGCTGCTTCATTCTTGAATTCAATGTGAATACATAAATAAAATGAAAAACACTGAGAAGATATTTTATGTTGTAAATCCTATCGCCTTTACACCAGTGACCAACAAAAGGCACAATTAGCTGAACGTTAGGGTAGGAGAATAACGAAGGAGAAAGGGTGGTACTCCACCCCCAGCGCTTTCAATGGCATCACGAGAAACTCTTGATTATCCCGTAATATGGCCAGGAACCACAATTGCGCGGAAAACTGAGCCGTAAAAGCCATAAAACCTTATAACTCATAAGTGTCCAGAAGCCTCATACTTTTTATGTTCTTCAAGCCTGAATCCTAACTCAGGTGTTGGTGCACAATAGTATCCACACACTTGACATAATAAAGCAAAAGCGATGCGATATAAATCTCAAGGTACTTGGTATTCAACTGATACTATATTGCTCCAGATTCACAGAATCAATAGTGTACTCTGAAGCGGGAAGCTCATTTCATTACGATACCGGGACATCTCTGGCTACAAAGTGGTGTTCAATGTCAACAAGAATGATCCATCGGGTTGTTTGGGGTCCCCGACGCGCCGCAACCGGGTTAATCAAATGTCGATCAATATCATCTGTGGAACCCACCACTCTAGTATCTAGTCCAAGTGTTGACGGGGAATCAGCACAAGTTGGAGTCATGTCATTGTATTCAAAATTCATCCAAGAGCAGCACCGGACCTAAGCCGTAGTCTGATATCCACATTTATGATGCATAATATTCAGCAAAGTGTACTAAGTTTTGAAAGATAAGAAATTTGCTAAAAGAATTAGAATCACCTAAATAATCTTGCTGAGGCATTAAAAAACTGGTTTTATCTAAAATCAGTGTAAAATATAGCGTAACAATGTTTTTCAAGAGCTATTATAAACCTCTATGTTTATTACATTAAAAATAATTTAAAAAATAATATTTTTTATTTATGTTATGTACAATAGAGAAATAAATGAAAATTAAGTGATTATACGCAATTTAAACTAATTTTCAAAATAATACCCTCGCTTGAGCTTTGCCGTCTACGAGACCCACCGATGATAATCATTGAACCGAGAATAGGCAACGACCCGCACGACCGCTCGGTCATACGTTCCGTTGCCTAACTAGTTACCCCTGATCAGTGGAGCTAAGTGCCGATGGTATGAAGTAATCGATGGCTCGAAATTCACTCAAGGCCCCATTTTGAGTTCAGATTTCTGTTTCAAACTATCATCTGACAGATTATCGATATTGTTTTGGGGAGAACTATATTTTCATCTTCGGGCCTCTGCTCTTTGGGGTCAAAGTACGAAACTCTAATCTCCCTCTGCTATATTCTTATGGAAAATGTTGTGCTTGCTGCTTCATATATATAAAATTGTCATAATCATATTCCGAGAAAGAAATACTAAATAATAGCATTGCTCAGAAATTGTTTTGCCTTGTAAATCATTCATAAAATTTAATCATTATTCATATCATTTTTAAACCTCTAGCTTAAGGGGGTCTCAGTCGGTCGCCGTTCGTTCCTCGTTTCTCAACTTAAAAAGTTTTACCTAAATTTGAAATTTCGAAGGAGTTTGGAAATTGATTAGTTAACGGCCCTAGGGAATTGAAAAACTGAAATATTGCCGCCGGAATCATCAAAATCGAACAATAATTGCCAGAGAAAAATGGAAAAAACTACTCAACTAACGGTTTTTTCCATATTCCTTTGGCAATAATTGTTCGATTTTGATGATTCCAGCGGCAATCTTTCAGTTTTTCAATTCCCAAGGCCCATTTACTGATACATTTATAAAATCCTTGAAAATGTCAAGTTTAGCTACATTTTATGGAAAAAAATCACTGAATTAACGGTTTTCCCGTAAAATTTTGATTTTTCTCTGGCAATTATTGTTTGATTTTGATGATTCCAGCGACAATATTTCAGTTTTTCAATTCCCTAAGGCTGTGCACTAATGAATTTTTTAAAACCTTCAAAATTTCAAAGTTAAGTACAATTTTTTAAGTTTTTGCCACTTCAATTTCGCGAAATACTGATCCGGAACGAGCAACAAACGGCGACCGACTGAGACGAACTAGGCTGACTCTCTTCTTACAATAGGCTACGAATAAAGGCTTCCACACACGAATTCAGACACTCAAATTAGAAGAGAGCTTTAATACACCCATTTTCTGGGAGAACGAACGAGTAGAGAGATGTAGAGAGGTATGAGAGTTGCGCGGAATAACAGCATCGCGTTTCAGAGCTCGATGCTGGTGCCAAGTATCACAGTCGGAATCACATGTTGGAATTGAAACACAAACGCCGTTTCGCTTACTCTCGCTCTTGCGGTGTCGTCGTCCCTTGTAACTGGCTGCTCGTTTAATCCAGGCAACTGCCGAGCTGTTCGATTCAAACATCCTCTGCTCCCAGCATTTTTGACCCATCGTCTCTCTTTGCGGGTACTCATGAAAAATAATGTGTTTGTTCATAACGGTGAAATTAGTTTCACAACGAAATTGTCAATTATCTTTCGTTATGTAAACACACTGAATTCGGCGATTATCAGTTAACAGGGTGTCCAGCGATTTTTTCCAGGTTTTCCAGGGTAAATTTTTGACTTTTTCCAGGGTTCTAAATCGTTCAAAATAAAAATAAATGTGATCATAATTTCTCGAAATTCAAGTTTTTAAAGACATTTTGACATATGAAAGCATTAGAAATATAGTAGTTTATCTCAAAACATCAATCTGCAGGTACTTATCAGTCCAGGGCGATAATTTTCCAAATTATCAAACCAATTTTCTCAAATCCGCACAATCCCCAAAAATTTCATCGAAATTGGATGTGGCTATAAGTCAGAGAGTGATTATTCTCGTAGGAAACCATCTGCAACCAAATTCGATCAATTTCTGAATGTATATTGAACCGAAATCGAAGAATACTTTTTCGCGTTACAAAGATTTATTCCATGACAGACACAACAGAGACTTCGATTCATGGATAAAGTCGAGAATGAACCAATGAATGAATGAATCATGAGAGAATGAATCATCGAAACTTGTTGGTTCACTCGAGAGAAATGACCACTTCAAAGGCTTTTTATCACTTTCGATTGTTCAAAGAAGTCAAGAATGAAAGATGAAATCATTGAAACTTATAGGTTTACTCGAGAGAAACGACCACTTCAAAAGCTTGTTTTAACCTTCGACAATTTGAAAAGTCGAAAATGAACGTTAAAATCATCGAAATTGGTTGGTTTGCTCAAAAGAAACGACCACTTCAGTTTCCACCTTCGAATGTTTGAAAAAGCCGAGAATGAACGTTGAATTCATCGAAACTTGTTGGTTTACTTGACAGAAATGACCTCTTCAAAGGCTTGTTTTCACCTTCGATTGTTCGAAAAAGTCGAGCATGAACGTTGAAATCATCGAAACTTATTGGTTTGCTCGAGAGAATTTCATAGAGGAACATTTACACGCCAACCCGCACCATCCCCGAAAATTCCATCGAAATCGGATAATAACTTCGTATAGTTTCTTCTTTTTCCAATTTCTGTGTCTCTCAAAAGTTTCTTTTCTGCTTTACTAGGAACTTTCCACTAAAAGGTTCGTCGCTAGGGCTTTTTCTATGGTTTTTCGGAGAAAAAAGGAATTCCCTGAGTTTTCCAGTAGAGTAAAATTCCCGGACTATTCCCGGTTTTCCAGGTCGCTGGACAGGGTGGTTAAGCCGTTTGCATGGAATCGAATCCGAACTGACAGACTGATTTGTACACAGTGGGTCCCAGAATTAATGATCCACTCCAGGAACTGTTTTCAGGCAAATGGTGTTACCTGTGACTGCGGTAAGTAATGCAATAACGTCCACCACATATCTGATGGATAAAAAGAATTTTCGTATTTTGTAAGCCAGAAATGTCAGTATTAGTGTACTATCCAACTACAAGACGAAAAAGTATAGACCAGAGTAGTATTTCGTCTGGAGGTTTTCCAGAGTCTTCCCCTTGGAAGCGGGGCCATCAATGATTCGATTTCCTGAAGCTGAGGGAAAACTCAAGGCTACGACGAAAAAGGGCAGAAAAAGCGGGGAAAATTCCTGTTATTCCTCTTTCAAACCGTTCTAAGGAAAATCAATTAGTAGAGGAAATAAGGCAAACTCAAAACATGTCTAAGGTAAATAAACAACTTATTAAGAGAGTGGGTCTCAGCAGTTGATCTCAAACCTAAATTTGCGAAAGAATTTATTGATGATTATAATGAGAAGCTAATTAACTTGAGCAAAATATAGCTCCCATTTCTATAGCCCGTGTTTTTGAGAAGCTTTACTCGTTCGCTTTAATTTTCTGATCACAACTTTGGATTCTTTCTTCAACTCCAATAACCAATGTGAACCAACCAATAACACCCGTGTAAAAATTCAGCATGACGAACTTGAAAACGAGCTTTTAGAATGGTGCCATCAATGACCAACTATCGTTCGAGGGTCCCCAATTAGAATTGTTCTTAATTTCAGCAGTCAACGATGATTATAATAATATTGTAATGCTGTCACAACACTGGATTTGGAAGAAAAGATTTATTAATCGTGAAATTGAATACAACATCAAAACCAGTATTTCAGACCAAATTTCTCTCACTTTCTTGTTTTCATCTCGCTGGATACAAGCACGTGGTTTTTTCACAAAACTAATGAAGTTACCGTTTAACAATATTAAATATTTTAAGAAAGATACGCTAAAGGGTTTGAGAACATCAAATAAATCGATAAATTTAGACAGCGATTTAGTCCAGTCATTCTAATGACAAAAAACATCATTCCTATGAAACACACAACACCTGGTAATGTTCTTGGTAATGAATGACGGACAAACGACAACATCCTCCCTGAAGGTGGGAATCTTCCTAGTTCAGGTAACGTCTAGGTTCCCTGAAGAGTACTCAGCGAGTAGCGAGGTTCGTTCCAGAGAGCTTCAGGGACTTCATCACTTCGGCTTCCAGTAGAAACAGGTCGGTCCGAGGGTGAGTAGTCTCCTCTACTCACTTTGGTTCCTGCTCGCCGTCATGACAGAGATCTAGCACGACGAGAGGAGTTAGGGTCTAGCCCACTGTTCTCGCTACTTCGACCCGAGGTGTTTGTACCTACTTTTTCGTTAAGTGTCGTGAAAGGACATGTAGTTCCCATCTGTTGACGCTCCCCTCCGTCTACCAACACCATCCGACCAAGAGCTCAGTGCAACCGATACCTTCTCAGCACCACGTTGACGCTCCAATCAACATTATTCTCTAGCCTGATGCTTCTTCAACGTCTTGGAGAGAAGATCCTGCATTGATTTCATCTCTATACATATACCACCAAGAAGTCGACGCAAGTATTTGAAAGCGATGGCACTCCCAGCAGAATATTGCGAAATATTCGTTCTTTCACTATGTTGACCATCCCGATTCTCTTCCACAGCTCGTTGGGAAACCGGACTATATCGGACCGACTATTTGTCGGATTATCTACCAGACTATTCCACAGATTCTTCATCGACGATTTCTGAGGCTCTCCATACTTTCCAGTCGCTGTCACCTTCGTCAATCCTGCAGCATTCCAGGTCCGTAAGACTGCCTTGAGGACGACCGCTGGTAACTCTTTGGATCCTTCCAGAATAGGAATTCCGCGTTCCCCCAATAAGGTCGGCTCTTTCCTTACTTCTAAGTGTCAAAATCCTCAGAAAATCAAGCAAGTTTATAGGATATTTTCCTCCATAGGTTTTCCATCAAACTTTATACCGATTTTACCAATTACACTTTTTGTGCCTATTCAACCTACACCTGAACTCATCAGTTTATTTCAAACATCCAATTACCAGTTTCCTTTCCACAACGGTCCTCATTTTCCATTAATCTATAGTATTTCTATAGTATCATAGTTCTTTACCTAACACCCACCTTAGTAAGCACGGGTCTAGTCACTGAGGGGAAATGGGGGTCCTGCCCACCTTCATAACAGAAATCTAGCGCGACGAAGGGAGTTTGGGTCCAGCCCACCAGAAGAGGTCTTGTCTAGCCCAAATCAACCATTTATACCCCCTACGACAAAGCCCTCATGATCCCCCCCCCCCCCCCCCGCCATCATCTTTATTCAAATTCAAAAAACCATCTCAATCGGTGGAGCCGTTTGAGTCAGGCTATTGAGTAACAGACATACACACCCTCACTTGAAAATTGTATCATTCGATGAACGATACCTTGGAAAATGAGAGAAATGGAATATGAAGAACTTTGACGTAATAAAAATCCAGTGTGACCTGGTGAATCACAGAACAAGCACGGTTTTACCAACACAAAATGAGTCCGTTTAGTGGTTCTGGACCATCATCTTTCAAATGGCGTCTTCCACGAATGAACTGCCGACTACATTTTGGTTAATCAAACGACCCCATCTTAATCTTCCAAAGAAACCACCGAGAGCTCAACTAAACGTGAATAAGAAACGGTTTGAGGTCATTTAGACCAGGTTCGGGGTGGGGGTCATTCAAACTCTATTGCCCAGGAGGGTCGCCCCAACAAAAAGTGAATAGATGAACACGTTGGGAAGAAATAACAGGGGAAAAACCGCCTAAGGCCGATATCGCGGTGCGAGTATCAAGGAAAAAGATCCGACAAAAGCACAGACCAACCTCTATCAACAAAACCTCCTGAAGTGGGGAAGTCCATTTCAACCTTCTATTCATAACCTTTAGATCCCAACCTCGAGTAGGGGGTCTCTTCTTGCTAAAGAGCTTGTTTCAATGATTCTTTCTGGCAAAAGACATCCATTCATGTTATCCCCTAAATCGCCTGAGGGATCTCCCTCGTCCCTTCTGGGCGACGCATCTGAGGGTTTGCATTGTTTAAGGGACCGTGCTTAGAACAAAGAATGGGCTTTGTGAATCAAGAATATAGACTTGGCTAAGCCGCAGAGGTTCAAGCATTGAATTGAGCTCAAATGGCTAAGGTAGTTAACCTGTTGCATTCTGATTATTAGACGAAAATAATCTCTCTGCGTATTGGATTATGTGTGTCCACCTGCTTTTTGTGATTTGATCAGCTGCACCGACTTCCGAGTGTTCGTTTTTCAACGAAGGGTGGTCAGAAGGTGAGTGATTCTACGTCATTAAAAAGCTCCTTGTCGTGGCGAATCATTTCAGATAGAGAATTCTACATTTCTCCCTTCTTTTTCACAACATACCAATTTTTTTTTCTTTAGAACAACTGCTCGTTTTGCGTTAATACACATTTTTGAAAATCATTCAACATTTTTGCAAATTTACCGCATTTTATGAGGGTTGTTCCCTAGTTAGTTCCTAAGAATTTATTAATTGCTAACTATATAATAGTTCGTCTTCTAGATCGTGAGGTTAGAACAAAGACAGAACCGCGTTTCTCTGTAAATTAAAGATTTAATTTTAACAATATGTTGGTAATAACTGTTTGACCATCACATGCTCTATTCACTGAACCTGTAAATTAAATAAATAACATTTAAAGCCTTTTTTCGGAGTCTTCAAAAAAACTTGAATGATCCACCTTTTGTTCATAATAATCAACTCATAGCCGGCCGCTCTCGTATCTCGTGACTAACTGTCTGTTTGAAATCCCGTCGGCTTCAACGATAGTGCGGCAATATTTGAACTGGAGACATCATATGGGGATATGATTGATTTATCATAAAATAGGAAGATAGTTTAGTTCGATCCAAAATATTCTATTTATTATTTTAATAATGATAAATCAATCATGATATTCAGATATGAAAAAATGATGATTCAGATATTATAAAATAGGAACGTAGTTTAGTTTGATCCAAATATTCTATTTATTATTTTAATATCTGTATTTAACTATAGATCAATCTTTTTTTCCCCATAATTAAAATAATATAAACAAGGAAATTAGTCCAAATATTATTTTTGGTATTAATCAATAAGGTGCCTGAGTAAAAGGATTATCTTGATAGGATAAATAATGTATTATATACCCTTATTATATTTCATAGAATTAAACTAAACCCTTAGAGATCAAAACTCTAAATGCATCATACAAAATATAAAAAGATAAGCTAAAATAAGCTATTAGGTTCATACCCTAAGTATAGAAGTATAATCTTCTTCTTTTTAATTTTAAAAACATCAAGAAAAATATAATTTTTAATATCAGTTGTTAGATCAAGAAATTGATTAAATACATGAATTGGATTAGAAATTAGTATAATATCTTTTATTCCTTTGATATTTAAATCCAAAAACAATTTTCTTTCCCAAAGAAGAATAATATATTTTTTAATTCAAAGAATAGCATCAATTATATTTATTATTACAATTCTCTTTAAGAAATATATATTCATTAATTTTTATAGTACAAAAATTAATGAATATATATAAATCGAACATGGGTGATTTCTTTACATGTAACATAAAATAATAAGGTTTGGCTATACCACAATCGTGAGTTCCTAAACATTTTTTGACTGATGATCTGTGCGGTTACTCTTTCACTCTAACGCTAGTCTGACCTGGTTGGCCCACCTGTTCGCCCAAGTCTACACCTACCAGCGCAAACCGACTTAGGTTGAGGATGACTCTCCAGGATGGAGTTTCGAGAGGCATTGCGCATTGATCCAACCGGGTCTACTCGTCTCCCCTCTTCTCCCATCATCCGTTGAAAGATCCCCGTGGGAGGGGCGAAACGGGCAGAAAAGAGAAAAAGAAGAAGCAATTAAGTAATAAATCAACTTGCTTCTTTGCCGTTCCTCTTTCGAGCCTCATTCGCAATTTTTGCAGCAAACCTCTTCAAGCCCGGGATGTCGAAATTGAAAGTTTCAGCTCTCACCGGTTGAAACTTGCTTCGTAACTATCATCCGTTGTAACTGGTAATTGCGTCTGATGAGAGAGCTTTGTGCTGATCCCGGAGTTGAAAATTAATTTCGAGGAATGGGGTGAAAATTTCGAATTATTGGATTGTAAACTTTAATTGCCGTTTTAAACGTTGGATCCACGGTTCGAAGAGACAATTCGTATCTCGAGGAAATCCAGTAATCATATTATTTCTGATGAGTACGTCTGAGGTAAAAATGTGGTATGATTTTAATGTAATTTTCAGGGAAGGTGCAGGGTTGGTCCTTAATGGAGTTTCTTTGCCGTTAGATTAACAATAGTGTATGCGCACGCGCAAACGTGCAAACTTTGAAATACGGGTTTTCAGTTTCTATTAATCCCGTTTCGCTGGAATTGATAAGATATATAGGTGTAGGCTCCAAGAATGCCTATAAATTTTAGAGCATTTTGAAACGTTAGGAGCCACAGCGCTCGAAAAAAGGGAAACTTTGAATTCCTGGGTAAAACTTTAAGAGACCATCCAGGAACTGACTTGTGGTATTGAGGAGTGCACGAATAAATTTTACGATGTAATGTATAGGGCTGTGGATTCATATGTACCGACCACCAAACCACTAGCTTATGTTTATCCCAAATGGTTCGACAGAGCTTTGATTCGGTTGGTTAGGGACAAAAATTTTGCTCACAGCAGATATAAAACTTCTTGGTGTGATGATGATTACGTGATTTTCTCGGACCTGCGTCGGCGGTGTAAGGCATTATCAGAGGAAAAGTATTTGCTTTATATGAAGGAGTTAGAGGATTCAATCATTCAAGGTGTGAACATTGAGCCGTTTTGGAACCACGTGAATTACACGAAGGGTAATTTACCCCTGCCAGAGGTGATGTTTTCGAGCTCTGGAACTGCTGATACTCACGATGGTATAGCCGATTTGTTCGTGTCCTACTTTTCTTCTGTTTTTGAACCGGATTCGGGGGCGAGTTATGATTACCCGACTCGTGATCTGGTCTCTGTTGGATCACTCATAATCTCGCAGGAACTTGTCGAAGGAGCGCTGGGGTCGTTGGATGTGACTAAGGGGCTTGGACCTGATGGGATTCCTCCGATTTTGTTGAAGTCTTGTGTAGAGAGTCTTTCCTATCCTCTCACAGTGTTGTTTAATAAATCTCTTTCTAAAGGCGTTTTCCCATCCAAATGGAAATCCGCGTTCGTCACTCCGATCTTTAAGAAAGGTGATAGGGCTGCGGTCGAAAATTATCGTCCAGTAACGTCACTATCTACGACTCCGAAGGTTTTCGAGAAGATCGTGACCAGTATCCTGACCCCCTTGATCGTCCCCAGGCTTCCAATACAGCAGCATGGCTTCATTTCGAGGCGTTCTACTACCACAAACCTTCTATCACTTCAATCATTTGTCCTCGATAGCTTTCACAAGAAGTCTCAAGTCGATTGTATTTATACAGATTTTTCTAAAGTTTTTGATAAAATTTCCCATATTGCTCTTGTCCGTAAACTTAGTTCGTTTGGAATTTTCGGGTCATTGTTGGAATGGTTCACCAGCTACCTGTGGGATAGGAAACTCATGGTTAGAGCCCACAGCGCCGTTTCTGCGCCCTTTAAATGTTTCTCGGGGGTCCCTCAAGGGTCTCATATTGGGCCTCTGGCGTTTCTTTTATTTTTATCGGACATATCTGAGGTATTTGAAGGGCTTGATGTCGAATATGTAGCGTTTGCTGACGATTTAAAGATATATACTAGGATCGAGTCACTGTCTGACTGTGAAAAATTGCAGATTGCATTGGACTCGTTCTACGACTGGTGTGAATTGAATAAGTTGAAACTGAATGTGCAAAAGTGCAATTATATGTCGTTCTTGAGGGGTGAAACCCCAGTTGAATTTGCCTATAATATTAATGGAAGTCCACTAGCACGACAGGAATCTGTTTCAGATCTAGGGGTGCTTTTCAATCCCCAGTTGTCTTTTCGTGATCATGTCGATCGAATTTGTAATAGAGCGTTAAGGAGTTTGGGGTGGCTAAAGCGCCACACCCGCGACCTCAATAATCCAAGAGCTTTATCCACCCTGTATGTCTCTTTGGTTAGACCTATTTTGGAGTACGCCGTCATAATTTTGTCTCCCTACTATGATGAACACAAACATAGGGTCGAAACCATCCAGCATAAATTTCTGAGGTATGTGGCCTACAAGCAGGGGATCCCTCAAGATTCAGTGGATTACTCCAGTATCATGAGCTTGTGCGGACTAAAATCGCTAGAATCTCGCAGACAAGTAGCGGATGTGATTTTTTTGGTCAATCTGGTGAACAACCGCATCGATGCCCCATACGTGTTGAATAAGTTCAGCTTTAATTGCCCTGCCTATTCGTTAAGAAATAACGACCCCTTTTATGTCCCGTTCGAAACCAGAAATTATTTATTTAATCATCCAATCTACCGGATGGAAAGACAGTAAAACGTTTTGTGTCATGTAGATCCGAATATAGATTTATTTTTTGATTCAAATTGTTTAAAGAATCGTGTTAAGAAATTGTTGTTGTTGTGCAAATAAGTTGATTTATTATGTTGATCATTATATTGTTTATGGTTTGTTATGATTTGATAGTATTATTGATTTGATAGTGTGTTGGTCCAACTTGAAGTATTACCTAATTATTAATTAACTTAATGTATTTTGTAAAATTGGGCTTCGGTCCGTGTTCACCAAATAAAATAAAATAAAAATAAAATAGCAAGATAAGCAAAAATAAGCAAAAATTTAAAAGTGGAAATCTCTTTTGGAGGGTAGGGAGAGTCCCATGAGCTGCCTTGCCTTCTCCTTTGAGAATTTTCGCGATTTGAACCACTGAAGACCACCCTGGATTTTTCGATAGGACCCCCTCCAGTTTATCCTTGACGGCTCTTCCAGTTGTTCCATGCTAGTGGAAAATCCAGAATACGCAAAAAACTGGTAAAATATGCTGCAAAATATGCAAAAATCCCCAAAATGACCAAAAAATGCAAAAATCCCCAAAATGACCGAAATATGCAAAAATATGCAATTTCAATTTCAATTTAAACCACCGCATACCCTTCAGAAACCTTCAAAACGTTCAAATACAAAGATATACCGCATAATAAAAGATATGCAAATTCCGAGCACTAGTTATGACTGTGGAAAGGACCCCCATTTTTCCTCTGAGCCTAGACTCGTGCTTACCAAGGTGGGCTAGATCCCAACTACCTTCATCTCGCTAGATCCCGGTTATGACTGTGGAAAGGACCCCCATTTCCCCTCAGTGGCTAGACCCGTGCTTACCAAGGTGGGGTAGACCCCAACTACCTTCATCTCGCTAGATCCCTGTTATGGCGAATTTACTCCAACATATCCCAGTTTCCAACATATCCCAGTTGTTTGAACCAACTTTGAAAACTACAAATATTTTTAGTGTTTCTTTGACGAGGAAAGTAGTGTGATGCCTCGCAGCCGATATTTTGCTTCCTCACTACCGAAGGTAGGGAAGCTTTGTATTCGTGAAAGAAGTGAAAAAAAAAATGTCCTCCAAAATCAAAATTTCCACTTGCTTTTTGCGTTTTAGAGCTTCCCGAACAATTTTGGTTCCGTGTCTGTCTGTCGGTCTGTCTGTGGTCAATCCTTGTCCCGGGCAAAACTATACTAACCTGTGGTCCGATTTTGATGAAATTTTCAGGGATTGTACGGGTTAGGTCCTAGACGGTCCCCTATCAATTTCAGCACCTTCGGACCAATAGGAGCGAGTGCGCATGCGCAAACGTGAATTTCCTGGAACCTCGGTTTCTAATGAACCGATTTTGCTCAAATTTGGAGGTTAGTTAGGGACTAACTTCTAAGAGACACCCTATAAGTTTCAATCAAATTGGTCAAGCAATAGCCGCTGCGCATGCGCGAACTTTAAATTTATTGTTACAACCAAAACTCCTCAACTATTCAACCAATTTCGGTGAAATTTTCAGGGATTGTGTGGGTTAGGTCCTAGACGGTGGACCGCTAAATAAAATTTTACGTTGAAAATACAAATATCATACTACTCGTGCCCACACTTACTTCCAGGTTCCCGTGTAAATTGCTTCTTTTATTGTGTGATCAAATGTTGTGGTCTGCAGGTCAATTAATGTTGGAACCAAATTGACCCCTCATCACAGTCTCTTTTGCATCTTTCTTTCTGTCATCGAGTTAGTGGTCCACAGGTCAGTTTTGAGATGAAAATTGGCACTTCGCGTTTTTTGAATACGCCGAACTAGGATTTTACAATGCGAATTTACACTCCATTGTACAACACTATTATAAACATTAATACCTGCAACCCTATCCCGCATATTATCGCCAATATTTTGGTATTCAATAACTCTTTGAATCATAATTTTATCGCCAACTGATTCTATACGTCCATGTTACAATGAGTGAGGAAGCTATTCTGCCCACCCAACTTGGCAGACGTTTTCGGTATTGTTTCATCGAGTCTATCCGCAGTCTTCCGAAAAAAGGCTCGAGTGTGTGCGGACGAGGAGTGTGGAGGACTCTTGTGAGCCCCCTCTAAATGATCGTTTATCTCTCAACGACCTTCGGAGAAGCCTCCTCCCCAACGTTGCCGTGACTAGCGTGCAATCCTGCAGAATCCCCGAACACCCCCGCTCTCCCTGAACACCCCCTTTCTCTTCATGAACACCCTTCCCTTCCCGTTCGCAGTTTTCGCCCTGTTAATTTATACCACCCTTGGTCTTCGGGTGCCCTCGCAATCTCAACAGGCCCTTCTCATCTCCCGCGTTTCCTTCCCACCTTTTAGGCTTTCCCAGTCTTCCCCATCCCTTTTCTCCTTCCCACAGTTTCTCGGGGGGCAGAGTCCAAGTGGGTCGTGAGCCCCAAAGACAATGGGATTCGCGGAGGTTTTCAAAGCAGTTTTCCCGAGACTTTGTTTTTGGGAGATGGAGAGGCAGCAATCTCCGCTGTGAAGGCTTAGCGCCAGTAAGGAAAAAATCCCCTTACAATCATTTCTGGACAGTTCACACTGAAATGTCTTTTACTCAAGGAGGTGAGTCACCACGCCAATATCGATACCACAAAGGCGCCATGTCTAAACATATTGTTTAGTAATGCATGCATTCCAGGGGACGTCCCATTGGATAAGCATTGGATCAGTTTAACCAGTTGTTAAGTGATAAAACTGTTTCACTCGATGTAATTTATTTATTACTTTAGGCAAGAAATAGTGACACCTCCCCCCCCACCATTATCCACCTTAACATTTCTAGCGGCATGGGAGCCTCGAATCTGAAGAGCATTTTAAAATCCGTGATCTACGACACCCAACATGCGAGTTCGAGTTCACCCCCCCCTCCTCTCACCAATGGTGCCAGTCTGGCACCAAAGCGGAAATACATCGTAACATTGAACTTTCATCTGTTAGTTTTAGTAGGCGGTCCGTCGAAGTTCACATCTGTATTCAAGGTGAAACACAAAAAAAAAACCAGAAATATGCGGTTTATGGTGTCCTGGCACCATGGTGGCACCACTATTAGTTCCATGGTCGTACAGAGAATAATTCATGAAAATCCGGAGGTATAATGAGAATTTTTCCTTAATTTCAAAGCTTGGGGACAGTTAGTAAGCAGTAAAGGAACCGAAAGATTGAAAAATTGGATATTTTGTGAATATTATCTCTCACCCCCTCCCCTTGCGAATTTTGGTACTCGGGTGAAATTATGTACAACTCGGAAGTTATTTGAGTCAAACAAAAAAAGAAACACGCAAATCGGTTGGAAATTGAGGCCTGGGCAGAGTTTACAAGATTACGCCCGCAAACGCACGTTTTTCAAGCATTAACCCCCCCTTTCCCCCCCTTAAAAAGCAAAATTCAAAATTCCGGCGCCGTAGTGCACAACAAGATAGTTTTCCGCGTCGATGAAAAAAAGAACCACAAAAATCGGTTGAGAATTAAGGCCTGTGCAGAGTACACAAGATTATGCCCAAAAACGCACGTTTTTTGAGCATTAACCCCCCCCCTTTCCCCCCCTTAAAAGGCAAAATTCGAAATTCCGGCGACGTAGTGCACAACTAGATAGTTTTCCGCGTCGAACAAAAAAAGAACCAGGAAAATCGGTTGAGAACTAAGGCCTGTGCAGAGTACACAAGATTTTGTTACACACACACACACACACATACACACACACACACACACACAGACATACACCTATGGGTTTTTTCGCGGATTTGGATTCAGAATGGTCTGAAACGGATTACTGTGTGGTTATTTTTTTTTTCTGTTGAGTGTTGTCCAACTTCACCCCAGATCGATCGCATAAGGACGCCCAAGTCTTACTGTGGGACGTCCTAAAAACGAAGTTTTGAGAAAAACACAAAAGAAGTTTTCGCCAGTGCACAATTCCTAAAACAACGGCTTGTTACACTAAACTTTAATTTCTTCAAGAAAATTTGAGTCTATAATCGTCAAGAAAGTTAATAATAATTTTGTTGAATTTGAGTTTTTCTGAAATAAAAAACGCTGCAAATTATTACACAATGGTTTATTATTTTTCTATATAGATCACTCGTCTACAAAATCACCAACCATCCGATATGAAAGAAAAAAAAAAAAAAATCAAAAAAAAAAAAAATTAAAAAAAAAAAAATCAAAATCACCAACTATCGATTACATTTTGATCAGCTCTAATTTTAACGGGGATTAGGCCTCTTTTGCGATTCACACTCGTGTTTTGATTTATATATATATATTTCAATATAAACACTTAAATTCTCGTAGGAAGCGAACGGTTTGTCCTACAGAGCTCCGCGTGGTCTCAAAAAATTCTAAAAATTCTATAGAATCTTAAATTGAAGGAAAAACAATACCTTTATATCGAAATTTTTTGAGTTAGGGCGTTTTCAAAATTTCAAAATTGATTTTGGAACCCTTAGAAGTGACCTACGTCAACCAAAAGCTTCGGGGCACAACTAGACCCCAAATGGAGCCTACATACCAAATTTCATCAAAATCGGTCAATGCTAAGTAGCAAAAGTGCCGCGTACGGCGTACGGCGGACGGACGGCCAAATTTTTATTCGATTTTTGGATTCTACGTACCTTGAAACGTAAACCATCAAATTTTGAGGGGGTGTTAAAATTTTTTTTCCTTGGTCGATTCCAAAGGTTCATTATTGAAAAAAATAAATCAAAATAAATAAAAAACGTCGAAGATGGATGGACAAAGCGCCTTTGTGCTTCAAGGTATTGATATATTTCGAAGGTTGGTAACAAAACATATTGTTAAGTAATCATGCATTCCAGGTGACGTTCCATTGGATAAGCATTATGTCAATTTAAACCAGTTGGTAAGCGATAAAATACTTAGTATTTCAGACAAGAAATAGTGGTCCCCCCCTCACCCTTATCCACCATAACGTATCTAGCGGCATGGGAGCATCGAATTTGAAGAGCTTTTGAAAATTCATGATCTACGATACCCAGCATAAAATACTGAGAGCTTATCACGACGATCCTCAAGATTCGGGGGGTCATGATGAATTCCTCCGAAAATACCTAACCCATTAACTTAACACTTTTTGAGGCCTAATTTCGAAAAGTGTTACCACACCGAGGGTGCCAGGTGCAATTTTTATCGAACGAGTCCGTATCAATATGACGCCGACCGTCAAATCCAGGGGAATGGAAATGCGCCGCATGAATATTCATGTGGATAACAAGGGAATGGAAATGAGTGATATGCATACATGGCCGTATCGATGTGAAATGTAAAATGACAAGGATCACTCAAAAAGTTGAAACACTACTTGCGATTAACTCCTTGAATATTGATACAAAATTATGTTACCCGAGTTAAGTATTTAAAACCAACTTTTCACATTGGATAGCTTTCTTATAGTTGATTTTCTCTACTTCACGTTTATTGTTTTCAATAATGGACCTTTGGAATCGAGCAAAAAAGCCATTCAAACTCCACCTCAAAATTTGATAGGTAGTTTTACGTTTTAAATTGGTTTGCCTGTTTGTAGCACTTTCCTTAGTGTAACCATGAACCGATTTTTATGGGCACCAATTGGGGTCTAATTTCTACGAAGCCTTTGGTAATTGACAGTTACTTCTTGGGAATTAAAAATATTTCAAAACGACTTGACTTGAAAATGTGTGATGTAAAGGTACCTACCTACTGTTTTCCATTCTAGCATTTAATACTTAAAATCATATGTCACCACTCATAGCTCTGTAGGACCAACTGTTCGCTCCCAATGAAGAATTGAGGGTAAAACTGATAATAAAGAAGAAACTCGATTGTGAATCGCTTTTTTTCCTTTATCAAGGCACATGCAACCTTCAAGTGGTCATAGGAGCCAATTGTGAATTCGAAAAGACTTCGCTGACGGATTCCAGCTGATGAAATGCGATTTTTGTTCGTTTCTTCGAATAGAGTTTTATGTCACTCAGTTGCGCTTTCTCAGCAACTGAGAATGAAGGCACCCACATCTTTTGGATTAACAAATTTTGCTGGTAGGTAATTTCTGTCTACATAACCTTGATTATTAACACTGGGCGATAGAATGGTTTTTAGGTACTATTTAGGGAAAACCAGTATTCTTTGGTGGGTGATCATCACATAAAGTTAGAAACCGTACGAACTTGAATTCAAAATTTCGGAATTTGAATTTGGTTGAATTTTTAGCAAACCAAAACCGATCCCTGTCAGGGATCGAGTTTTGGTTAGCTAAAAATTCAACTAAATTCAAACATGGATTCCCTGTTCGTGTCTTCTAGGGATGGGTATCGATACTCGATATTTCAGAATATCGATACTTTCGTAACGATACTCGATATTTTAGTATCGATACTGCACTATCCGATATTTTTGGATATCGATACTTTGGATCCGATATTTCTAAATATCGAATATTGATACTTTTCTCGCGGAAAATTCAACATAATGGCTAAAACGCAGCAAATTATTACACAATGGTTTATTATTTTTCTATAGATCACTCGTCTACAAAGCCACCAGCCATCCAACATGAAGAAAAACATCGATCGCATTTCGGTCAGCTTCAATTTGAACGGAGATTAGGCCTCTTTTGCGATTCACACTCGTGTTTCTGATTTATCGTACGTCCAAACCTTAAATTCTCGTAGTGTGCGAACGGTTTGCCCTACAGAGCTCCGGGTGGTCTCGAAAAATTCTAAAAATTCTATAGAATCCTAAATTGAAGGAAAAACAATACCTTTACATCAAAATTTTTTGAGTTAGGGCGTTTTCAAAATTTCAAAATTGATTTTGGAACCCTTAGAAGTGACCTACATCAACCAAAATCTTCGGGGCTCAACTAGACCCCAAATGGAGCCTACATACCAAATTTCATCAAAATCGGTGAATGCTAAGTGGCAAAAGTGCCGCGTACGGCGGACGGCGTCAGGGATCGAGTTTTGGTTAGCTAAAAATTCAACTAAATTCAAACAGGGATTCCCTGTTCGTGTCTTCTAGGGATGGGTATCGATACTCGATATTTCAGAATATCGATAATTTCGTACCGATACTCGATATTTTAGTGTCGATACTGCACTATCCGATATTTTTGGATATCGATACTTTGGATCCGATATTTCTAAATATCGAATATTGATACTTTTCTCGCGGAAAATTCAACATAATGCCTGAAACGCTGCAAATGATTACACAATGGTTTATTATTTTTCTATAGATCACTCGTTTACAAAGCCACCAGCCATCCAACATGAAGAAAAACATCGATCGCATTTCGGTCAGCTTTAATTTGAACGGAGATTAGGCCTCTTTTGCGATTCACACTCGTGTTTCTGATTTATCGTACGTCCAAACCTTAAATTCTTGTAGTGTGCGAACGGTTTGCCCTACAGAGCTCTGGATGGTCTCAAAAAATTCTAAAAATTCTATAGAATCTTAAATTGAAGGAAAAACAATACCTTTACATCAAAATTTTTTGAATTTGGAGCGTTTTCAAAATTTCAAAACTGATTTTGGAACACTTAGAAGTGACCTACATCAACCAAAATCTTCGGGGCACAACTAGACCCCAAATGGAGCCTACATACCAAATTTCATCAAAATCGGTCAATGCTAAGTGGCAAAAGTGCAGCGTACGGCGGACGGCGGACGGACGGCCAAATTTTTATTCGATTTTTGGATTCTACGTACCTTTTTTTTTATTCTTTTTGTTATTCTGCGGATCAGGGTGAGGGGAGCCCAAAAGCACTGAAGCCTGGTGGCTTATTGTGCTTCTCCGCAGATTCTATTGTCTAGTCAAACAGTCCCAGCCCTTTGGTAAGGGCCAGTAGTGGTTTGGCTAGGTTAGTGCAGGGGAATGCCTCCATGGGTGTGGGTGACCCAAAGAGTTGGAACCTGCGGGTTGTTAGGGCTTGGCAATCAAAAATTATGTGGGAGGCCTTTTCTTCAGCCTCACCACATAGCCTGCATAGGGTTGTATCTTGCGTCACCCCAATGCGGTTAAGGTGGAATCGGAGTGGGGTGAAGCCTGTTACCAGACCAACCACTAGCCTGATTTCCCTGCGGCTTAGCCGCAGCAGCTCCTCAGAGGCGCTGGGGTTAGGTTTGGCCACCATGCGCTTACTTAGAGCATGTCCTCCCAGGTTTGACCATCTTCTTGTGGTTTGGTTTGTGACCCATCGATTTATGGTCGCCCTGAAGGAGGATTTGGGAATGCCGACGGCCGGCTCCGGACCAATGAACGGAGTCAGTGAGCCTTTTCTGGCCAGCGCATCAGCATTCTCGTTTCCCATCACCCCACTATGCCCCGCCACCCACTCCAGGGAAACCCTGTTGCGTTGTGACAGGGAGCAGAGGTTATGGTAACAATCCCACACTAACTTAGAGTTAATGGTGGAAGCTGCCAAGGCCTTGATCGCAGCCTGGCTGTCCGAGAGAATGCGGATGTGTACACCATTGTGTCCCCTCCGCAGACTCTCCCCAGCGCAGACATTGATTGCAAGTACCTCGGCTTGAAAAACTGAGGCAAACGCTCCCAGAGGAGCCGAATGGCTCCATCCAGAGTTTGCCCCATAGATTCCAATCCCTGTCCTATTCCCCATTTTGGATCCATCTGTATACCAGAACAGGTCGTTGGAACAGCATTGAAAGACTCGCCGCCCCTCTGTCGTTATGATCGATTTGAAGGGGTGTGTTTCAGCGTAAGTTCTGGGCATAATGTCTGCTACCATGTCAAGCATGGGTTCGCATAGAAGACCCAGGATTTTGGAGTGGCCGTGGATATGTGACTCTCTCCACGTCCTGTTCCATTTCTGCCTCAAGGCCGCCATGGCAGCCTCTCCTTTTATGAAGATATCTAGGGGGGGGGGGGGGGGAGCCCCAGGAGTATCTCCATAATGGCAGTGGGAGTACTGTGCATTGCTCCCGTTATAGTGAGGCAGGCCAGCCGCTGAACACAGGTAAGAGTGGAGGAGGCTCCCACCTGTCCAACTTTAGGCCAACATACAACACAGCAATACACCAGAATGGGTCTTACTACCGCAGTATAGATCCAGCGGACCATACTTGGTTTTAGTCCCCAGGTTTTCCCACATGAGCGTTTGGCCCTCATGAGAGCACTTTTGCCTTTTGTTGGCAATATAATCAAGGTGCTTGCTCCAGGTGAGTTTAGCATCCAGGAAGACGCCTAGATACTTGACCTCTCCTTTGAAGGGCACCCTAGCATTGAAGAGGAGAGGTTCATGAAGGCCCTCCAGTTTCCTTTTTCTGGTGAAGGGTACAAGCGTGGCCTTATTGGGGTTAACACTGAGCCCCTCAGTCCCACACCATTCCTCCACCTTTTTCAAGGATGCCTGAGCAAGGTCAGAGACCACACTCACTGACATCCCTCTAATTAGGATCACCAGGTCGTCAGCATATCCCTGGGTGTAGAAGCCATCCCCATTCAGGAGAACCAGCAGGGAGTCAATGACAAGGTCCCAGAGGAGGGGAGAGAGTACCCCTCCCTGTGGGCAACCCTTTGCCACGAGCATCCCCACCACCTCACCCATGAGTTCAGCCTCCACAGATCTGCTTTCCAGCATGGCTCTTATCCACCTGCAAAGGGTGTTGTTGACCCCATGCCTTCTGCTTGCTGTGATGATGGAGGACACTGAGGTACAGTCAAAAGCCCCCTCAATGTCTAAGAACATACCCACGGCAATCTCCTTGTGAGCTAGGGTTGCTTCTACCCTGGAAACCAGGTGGTGCAACGCCGTTTCACAGGATTTGCCTTGTTGATAAGCGAACTGGTTGGGGTGTAGAGGTCTCACTAGGAGCACTGTTTCCCTTAAGTGCCTGTCAACTAATTTTTCTAATGTCTTCGAGATGAAGGACGTTAGACATATGGGTCGATATGCCTTTGCTTGGTTATAGGATGGACGCCCAGGCTTAGGCAGAAACACAACCCTGGCATTGTTCCACCTCTGGGGGACTGTCCCAGTAGCCAGGCTCGCCCTGAAGAGGATACACAGAATCCTAGTGACTGATGGACCTCCCTCTTGTAGGAGTTTTGGTGTGATACCATCAGGCCCAGGTGATTTGAGTGGTTTAAATGAGTTGATTGCCCACTCCACGCGGTTGAAGGTTATGATCTCCCTAGCCACCCTCCAGTCCTCCCGGGAGGCGATGCCTCTGGTTGGTCTGTCAGGTGGTGCAGGGTTACCCCTCTGACCATGAATTACCACTGACCCCGGAAAATGAGTCTCCAGCATAAATGCTAGAGTGTCCGTGGCTGTTGTGGTATATTCCCCATTGGTTTTAACCATAGTTCCAATGGGATTGGGTGGGTCCCTGGAGAGGAGTCTCTGGAGTCGTGCTCCTTTTGAGGTGCTCTCCACATCCTCACAGAACTTCCTCCAGGTGCCTCTTTGAGATCTCCTAAGGACCCTTTTATACTCAGCAAGTTTGGTTTTATATTCGTCCCAATTTCCCCTGCGAGTAGCTGCATTAAATAATCTGCGTGATTCTCTCCTGAGAACAGCAAGTTGTCCATTCCACCAAGGGGCATCCCTGTTGGAAGAGACAGCTGTCAGGGGAGTATGTTCATTGAAGGAGGTTAGTAGGGTTTGCTCGAGCTCCCCAGCGACCACCTCTATATCTCCAATGCTATGAATCCTGGTTTGGAGGCCCCGTACCCTGCCATCAACCTCCTCCCGGTACCCAAGCCAGTTCGTTCTGTGTGGGTCCCGGTACACAAGCTGTGTTCTGGCCAGTCCCTGGACTTCCACAACCATGTACCGGTGATCCGAGTAGGAGGGTGTATCGGACACATACCACTTACTTATCTTCTGGCTGAGGTTCGGACTGGCTACGGTGACATCCAGGACCTCCTGCCTGGTGGATGTAATAAATGTGGGTTTGTTCCCCCGGTTCACTATATCTAAATTACTAGTCACCAGGAAGTCAAACAATAAATTACCTCTGTTGTTGGTGTTGGTACTTCCCCATGCGAGGTGATGGGCGTTAGCATCCATCCCAATCAGTAGTTGCACGTTTTCGTCGCGACATTTCTCCACCAGGTGAGCCACCTCGGGAGGTGGGGGGCCCAGTGGAGAGTCACCAGGGAGGTAGGAAGAGGCAGTGATAAAGTGCTCCCTCGTATTTCCCTCCGTAATGGTGATTTTTATCGCGACGAGGTCCCTGAAACAGAACTCAGAAACATTTAGTGCGTGTACATCATTCTTAAAGTAAATGCATGTTCTTGCAGGAGCGGATTCACTCCTGTGGTCATAAATCAACTTACCTCCTGCGGTTCCTAGACCCGCCACTCGTCCTCGGTGAACCCAAGGTTCCTGGATGAGGGCAACATCCCATGTGCCAGCTGCGAGCAGCTGGCAAAGGTTGGCGGTTGCCACCTTACTGTGCTGCAGGTTGATCTGAACCACCCGCAGTATCAGTAGGAGTTCCCATCACCTTGAAGGTGACTCTCTGTACGTGGAAGAAGGCGCGAAATTGTTGCCCCCTCAACCACCCCAGAGAGTCAGTTTCTATGTTGAGCACCAAGGACAGACCTTTTGGATCCGCCTTGGTGTTCAACAGCTTCCATTCCCTTGTGATGAGTCCAGGATTTTGGGCCTCAAATAAGGGAATCAGTTTTCTGGCGTCTGACCGGTCCAGGAATTCGGTTGGGATCCAGACCCCCACCTTGACCCGAACCAGATCTGCCAGATCTTTGGCGGGTCCAGTCCGAAGACTAGCCCCGTCCCATGGCTTCAGCTCTGCCACCTGCTCCTCCAGCCAGCCTTTCGACCGTCCATTAGAGCAGGTAACGTAGACCACACCATTGCTGGTGTAGCCACTGCAGAACTGTGGCCCCTGTCCTGCGGGTGAGTCCATGGCTGCCCGAACAATGGATCCATACACAAGGTTGGCCTCCACGTCAGACAGCCGCTCCGCCGGATGGTTGCCATGTGTCACCGCCATTTTTGTGGAGCTGAGGGCGTCGCTATATGCCCCAGGGGGAACCCTGGGTTGTCCACTCCCAGTCTCACAACGTTTCTTGGCTGGTGGCTTTTTTGCATCAGAGGGAGGAGTACCATGTGAGTCGCGATTCCGCTTGCGCGGTGTCCCCTCCATGGCACTCTTAGAGCCTGCTGATGGGGGAGGGGCCGAGCCCCGCAGTCCACCCATCCCCGAGGTTCCCGAGGAGCTGGGCATTGCCAGCAGCCCGGAGCCCCCAGGAACAGCAGCCCGCAGTGGCACCCGCCCCAACCCCATCCCCAGCCTCCCCCCTCTTTTTGCTCTTTTTGCGAGGGCGTGGTGGAAGCCCTTGCTCTTGGGCACGTAGCCTAGCCAATTTCCTCTTCTGAGTTCCAGAGAGTTTTTTGGCAGGCCTATTTAACGCCCCGTTGTTGCCACCAGGGTCGTCATCCTGATCAGTGGTAGGTGGGTTCGACATGAGCCCCACCTGCCACGACCATTGGTTCTGATGAGGAATCATCAAGGGTGAGTTGACCCAGAGATTCCTCAGCAGCTTGTGTGTCAGGGTTAGTTGAGCCCTGAGCACTTGTGTTTGTTTGTAAGTTAGTTTCTGTTTGGTTCATTTGTAGTCCCACGAGAAGCTAGGGAATTAAAGGTCAGTCACAGTAACCGAAGTTACTGGACCCCATTCAGAGCCCCGCATGAATGGTTAGGCCTACTTACACTCAGGGTTCGGCAGGTGCCCTGAGGAGTCCGCTTGCTAAGAGTGCACTTTACCCTCTGCACCCATGAAGACCCCCCAGGCCTGTTTCCAGAGCTGGAGGACCAACACAAGACCATGGCACAAGACCCTCGAAACCTGGTCTTGAGGGTTTGTGTTCCATTTTTAGCGACCCGTGCAATGGTGCCACTGGCCGATGGGATCTGCAGTCCAAGGATCACAGCCCCATGTGCAGTGACCAGTGGAGACCTAGATCGAGCCCCCCCACCACGACAAGGTAATGGAACGCGGGGGGGTCTACGTACCTTGAAACGTAAACCATCAAATTTTGAGGGGGTGTTAAAAAATTTTTTTTCTTGGTCGATTCCAAAGGTTCATTATTGAAAATAATAAACCAAAAATGAAGAAGATAGAGAGGCTTTTGGGTCATTACTCCTTGGTTGCACAAATAACGTTTACATCATGGAAAAAATTACTCTGCTTGGACTCTTAATAGTGAATTAATGAATTAAAGTTGTTGAAAAAATTATGTTTCTTGAGAAAATTGGGTGATATTGATAGTTTGTGACACTAAAGTATCGATACTCGATATTTTAAAATATCGATACTCATGCCCAACGATACTTGGGATATCGATACTCGGATACGATACAGTATCGATACAAGATATCGATACTTTTATAAAGATACCCAACCCTAGTGTCTTCAAGTTGTATTCAGTTTTGCTTCTTTAACAACCAGTAATCAAATTTCTATATGAAACTCCCTAGTTTTCGAATCGAGTGTGAAGCGTTTAGTTCTTCCTAATAAACTTGAGTGTGAAGGTGTGAAGGCAGTATGGTGTGGTAGGTAGTACCTACCAATGGTTGGTAGGTAAAAAACGCTGCAAATTATTTCACAAAGGTTTATTATTTTCCTGTATAGATCACTCTTCTGCAAAGATCACATTTGCCATTGTAACTATTTATTTATTTTTTATCTACTAACCGTAGGTACCTACCACCTACCTACTAGGGAATTTTTGACAATTTCAACCCCAACCACAAACCAAATGGAAATGGAGGGTTACATTTTTTTTTCTGCTCGATTGCAACGGTTCATAATTGAAAATCAAATAATACACCGTTGTGTTCTTAAAAAATAATTGGCAGTGTTTTTATCTTCCCACCGCTTCTTCTTTCACCTTCTCATTTCTCGAATATTCGATTAAATCGTGGTTTCTTGTTTGCCTATTACTAGGTCCGTCTGTTTGTCTGCAGTCCATTTTTTTCCACCTACAAATCTATACAAAATCGACCAATTTTGGTGAATTCGATAGCCATTGGACAGCAGATGTTTTCGCACAGTCGCTATTGTGATTTTCCTGTAACGCCGATTTCTCTCGACGCATTGAACCGATTTCGCTCAAAATTGGATTTTCCTTTCTTAGGGCAGAGAAATCCTATTTTTTTCTTCAAAGTTTGAGGAGTTGGTATAATCTGGAGACAAGGTGAAACTGCAATGAGCTAAAGTTAATAATTTATTTCCTAGAATTATTTAACATTTTCACTTCATCAAAACTTGACATATCAATGAATCGAAAACACCCCGATTTACGAAAATATCATACATGGTGTTGAAGTGGTGACGGATCCGTTCGGAAGTCGCTAATCTTTTTGGCAAAAGATGCTCGGAAATCGGTCTATCATTTCGCTTAGCATAATGATTTAAGTTAAATACAAACAGAGGGAAAAGAGTAGGTAGTTGAAGAATAGATTCCCACCCATATTTGATCAAAGGATGAAATAACAATAAAATTCAATTTTTTCCGCACAAATAGTTTGGTGCCTCTTGAATGCTATACTCTAGGAACAATCAGTGTTTAGGTGAACCAAGCATTTTTTGCACATGTAGATGGACGGGTTTGAGCACAGAAGGCGAGGTGTATTATGTCGGCAATAATTTGTCTCATTTCACTGTCTTCTTGGTATTCTTTTTCTTTCACCAAACCCTCGGATTTTCTTTTCTTTTTTTTTTATTCAGGAGTTGGGTTAGCCAAATGGGAATGGCCTGGTTGTGGAGATGAATCACACCTCACAGGGGAAAATTTCTGAATTCAGAGGGCTCATTTGATCCTGAGTTATCTGGGAAAGCAACTGATATTCACTATTGACCGAAATATCGAACGTACCTACCATGTTCAGATCATCAGGTCACTGTCTCCCACGAAATTATGATCTACATCTTCTTCATCAGTCAGGAAAAACATGAGCCAGTTCTCTATCACTATTGGTGTCCTGTGTGGCTACGGTCGTTGGGGCGTCGTTGTTTGGCGGTGGACTTTGGACCAACTTCTGCGGGGGTCGTGGGTTCAAGGCTCATTGCCGACAGCGTCTGTTTTTCGGCGTCAGGGGCTCTCATCACCCCCTCGTCCCAACCGTGGGTGGTGAGGCAACGGGAAGCCATGAGCAAAATCATCAGAACAAGTTCTGATCTTCCCTTCAGAAGGCAGCTGATGACGTCCGTGACGCAGGAATGGCTGTTGGACGAAAATCCAACCTGAGATGGTTGTCTCTACTTTACTTTACTTTACTTTACTCCTCTTCACCATTGACCGAAATCTCGAACGGACCTACATTGTTCAAATCATCAGGTCGACGTCTCCCATGAAATTATGATCTACATCTTCTTCACCAGTCAGAAAAACATAAGCCACTTCACTCTCACTATTGACATCAATCAAATCATCCAAAATTTCGTGGATTTCTGAAATTGTCCATGTTTTTTTTGGGAACTCATATCAAAAATAAAAAAAAAACAAAGGGACAGACTGATGAGAAACCAGAGCTGAACGTTTCCAGTCGAAACATTCATGACAATGAAGGATCATGACTAAATATCTCCACATAAAGCCTGCCGCTCACTACGTTCAGCTGGAAACCGAAGAACCTGCTCCCAGGCAACGTTGCGTTTACGCAACCTCGTTCACGTCGTACGAGCATCAGAAAATCCGATTTGAGAGCAATTGTCAACATCATTTTGCAATTTAGGGGCGATATTTCTGTCATATATTAACTTTTTTGGAGCATTCGCAGTTTTTCTCAGAGAAGAGAACGTCAATTTGCTCTAAACGTGTACACCGGACGCCCACCAGTTGAGCACGAATGCTCGGTTTCCCTCAGTTCGCCAAATGTTTCATAAATGCTCGTTCAACGATAGTCGTCTGGTGCGAACGAGGCTTCAGAGTCCTCAGACAAAAGTGTACAGCTTGCCGATCAATATCGTAGGTATTGGACGTTGAAAGGGTAATTCAAGATACCACCAATGCATTGACGACCCGTTTCTGTCGTGAATCGAGCCAATACGATACCTCGATTTATTCCCCCACTTTGATTAATGATTTGGAAGCCGTTCGAATTGGCGATTATTCACGAAACCGTCCCTTCGCTGGGAGGGATGGGATCTCCATTGACAACGACTACCACGAATGCACTCCACGAGTCGAGGAACCCACGACTGTTCCTTGAGTGCCAAGTCAGAGCTAGATCGTTCGGGTATCACCGAAGACTTCATCTGATCACTACGACTGCTTTGACCGCGGATTGATGGGAAGCGAGATGAGGTTTGGGACCAATGACCCGTGCTGATAACCAAAGATCGACGGATTTCCTCTTTGTTCTCCCCGGACGTCATTCAGCCCAAACGGAGGTCTCCCGGAAGGTACCTAACGCGATGTGGTTATCATTCGGTGAGCCCTGATTTGAAATACTGTGATTCGAAACGTATAGACCAGAGAAAGCTATGTTTTCAGTGCCGAGTAGAAGGAAGTTCCACGAATTGAGATGTATTTCCAAAATCCAAAAACCGTGAAACGTCTTAATTCATGGAGCTTCCTTCTACTCGACACTGCAAACATGATTTTCTCTAGATTATATATTCACCCTTGTTATTGGATGGTATACTGACAACTCAACTCGGCAGTTTTGAAAAAGCTGCAAATTATCTCACAAAGGTTTATTATTTTTCTATATAGATCACTAGTCTGCAAAGAACTCGGCTCTGCCACTGTCACCACCTGCCTACCACGTACATACAGCAATCCCATTTTGGCCAGCTAAAATTTGAACGGAGATTAGGCCTCTTTTGCGATTCACAATCGTGTTTCTGATTTATCGTAAGCCCAATCCTCAAGTTCTCGTAGGGAGCGAAAAAAAATTCAATTACTACCTTTAGAGCAAAAAAGCTCTAAAAATTCAATACTACCTTAAATTGATGGAAAACCATACCTTTATATCAAATTTTTTGAGCTAGGGCGTTTTAAAAATTTCAACCCTTATTTTTCAACCCTTAGAAGTGACCGACATCAACCAAAAGCTTTGGGACACAACTAGACCTCGAATGGAGCCTACATACCAAATTTCATCAAAATCGGTCCATGGGAAAGTGCTGCGTTCGGCGTTTGGCGGACGGCAAACGGCAAACGGCGTACGGCGGACGGACGGAAAATTTTTCATTCGATTTTGGGATTCTACGTACCTTGAAAAGTAAACCAACAAATTTTTAGGGGGGGGGGGGGGGGATTTTTTTTTCTTGTTCGATTCTAAAGGGTTATTATTGAAAATGATAAACCAAAATAGATATGAAGAGAATTGCCATATAAAACGGCAAGGTTCTGCAAAGACACCAATGTAAATTTTCAGATATTCGCCTCCAACAAGAGCGACATCCTTTTGATGGAAGAATTCTTCTCTCTTTTGTTCCTTGGATATTAAAACCCCTTTTGGTAGCAAGTAAGGAAAATCGATGTGTATTATTGGTAACAACCGAAGGTATATTAGGTATAGAGAGTTATTACACGAACGTACAGCACATCGACTATTACTTTTTCATACTTCCAGAATTGAATGCCAACTTGCCATATTGGCATACCAATAGGGTATTGGTACCTTATAAAGGAGTCCGTCTCGATATCAGGACGGTTCCACATCCTTCAAACGCCCCCACCTGTCTCGCTATCCGGTAGTGCTATTCCCTACGTCATTAATACGTGCCATTTTATCTTTCAGACATTACTGCCAATCTCACCAGACCATAAAAACTCCCGTCTTCCTTCCTTTATTTACGGTATGAGCTCCGCGTCCCTGAATGCTTCATCCTACTTCGAGATAATATCAAATACAAGGCGTATTGCCGTGCTTTCGAGTACCAACATGGCTCTTTATTTGCCAAGATGGGAGGGTAGTTATTTCTTTGAACATCATTCAATGTCCCCCTCTGATAATTTAATTTCGCCTTCTTTACAGCGCTCTAGACCTCTATCAGTAATTCAATCTCATGCGTTCAAGATACGTTCCGATCGATACGTTGTACACATATTTCAATGTTGTAATTTTTGCAATGGGTTTCAGTAGAAACTCCGGCTGCATATTTACTAGCAGAAAGTAGACACAAATAATAAGAATCGTGATAATTAAGTTCTAAACCGTATTCTATTATTATTAATAATAGAACGATTTAAATGTCATTGTTTATGTCATAAATCTTACATATATTTATTATAAATGACTTTCTTAAATTTTTTTGGGTGTTGGTGACAGTTGTTTCAACTTAAATTTGGAACATACTGCGTAAGGCTTCACACTACCGTGATCATTCGAAAACCCAAAAAACGCTGCAAATTATTACACAAAGGTTTATTCTTTTTCTATATAGATCACTCGTCCACAAATAACTCAGCTTTGCCATTGCTACCGGCAACCAACACGAAGAAAAACATCGATCGCATTTCGGTCAGGTAAAATTTGAACGGAGATTGGGCCTCTTTTGCTATTCACCCTCGTGTTTCTGATTGATCGTAAGTCCAACCCTTAAGTTCTTGTAGGGAGTGAACGGTTTCTCTACAGAGTCTCTAAAAATTCTAAAAATGCAATACTATTTTAAATTGATGGAAAAATAATACCTTTATATCAACATTTTTTGAGTTTGGGAGTTTTAAAAATTTCAACCCTTGGAAGTGACCCAAAATATTCGGGGCACGACTAACTCCAAATGGAGCCCATATACCAAATTTCATCAAAATCGGTCCATGGGAACTAAGGAAAATGCCGCGTACGGCGGAAAGACGGCCAAATTTTTATTCGATTTTTGGATTCTACGTACCATGAAAAGTGAACCAACAAATTTTTAGGGGGGTTAAAATTTTTTTCTTGGTCGATTCCGAAATGATCACTCAAATAAACAGCTGCGGATTCACCTGATTCTAGGAAGAATCTTTGTTTGCTAACTAATACTAATCAGCGAAACCCAGATCTCGAATCTAGACCTTCGTTTTAGGTATAAAACCGGAAAAATTCTGATAGTTGTAGATGTAATTTTATTTTGATGCGCTTGTACGTTCACATCTACCATTGGGATGAATCGGGTTATATACCTACTTTCCATACGGTGGAGTAACGAGCGTCTTTTCGGTGGATACGGCTTTATAGCCGTTTAGAAAAAGCTTAGAACGCAGAAAAAGTGTCTGCCGTCATATTTTCTCGATAAAATAGGTTGGTGTATAACAAACCAGGCACGTCAGCTCTAGGCACGTTCTACTTTCTCGCTACGAGAAACACAAGTGGCTAGAAGATATCGCTGTGAATTTCCTCGGATTTATATCGACATTTTGTTGGGCTGGTGTTTGATCCGGAAAACTAGGAAAAATAAAGGAAATGTAAAAATCCTGGGAAATTTAGGGGAAACTGAGAAAAGAGGCAGTTTGCCAAATAGGCCTAAAGCTTTCCATCAAAAATGCTAACCGGGCCTCTTTTTCCGCTTTCTTCGTTATCCATGATTTGTCTTATTTTTCCTTCGGTACTCATCGTTCTTTTCATTTCCTTATTTCATTCAACACTCTTTCCTGAGCGGTTTGACTTAATGAAATAATGAAAGCGTGTACATTGTGATTTAACGAGTTGTTCTTTTGTGTTAAAAATCGTCTCAATTGGATCAGAGCCATTTTGGTTTATTATTTTCAATAATAATGAAAGCCTTTGGAATCGAGCAAGAAAAAAAATTTTTTAATTCGATTTCACGATTCCAATCGAGTGTGAAGCGTTTAGTTCTTTCTAATGAACTTGATTGTGAAGGTGTGAAGCCAGTATGGTGTGGTAGGTAGTACCTAGCTGGTAGGTAAAAAAAAGTTGGTAGGTAAAAAAAATGTTGGTGGGTAAAAAACGCTGCAAATCATTGCTCAAAGGCTTCTTCACTCTTCAGATCACTGATCAGCTGAGTGAGCTCCAAAGCCATTTTCAATCCTATTGAATGGAAGTGCTCTTCCAGGCGTCTCCAGCATTCGAGGAGATCTTCTTCACTCCTCAGATCACTGATCAGCTGAGTGAGCTCCGAAGCCATTTTCAATCCTATTGAATGGAAGTGCTCTACCAGGCGTTTTCAGCATTCGAGGAGATCTTCTTCACTCCTCAGATCACTGATCAGCTGAGTGAGCTCCAAAGCCATTTTCAATCCTATTGAATGGAAGTGCTCTTCCAGGCGTCTCCAGCATTCGAGGAGATCTTCTTCACTCCTCAGATCACTGATCAGCTGAGTGAGCTCCGAAGCCATTTTCAATCCTATTGAATGGAAGTGCTCTACCAGGCGTCTTCAGCATTCGAGGAGATCTTCTTCACTCCTCAGATCACTGATCAGCTGAGTGAGCTCCGAAGCCATTTTCAATCCTATTGAATGGAAGTGCTCTTCCAGGCGTCTTCAGCATTCGAGGAGATCTTCTTCACTCTTCAGATCACTGATCAGCTGAGTGAGCTCCGAAGCCATTTTCAATCCTATTGAATTGAAGTGCTCTTCCAGGCGTCTTCAGCATTCGAGGAGATCTTCTTCACTCTTCAGATCACTGATCAGCTGAGTGAGCTCCGAAGTCATTTTCAATCCTATTGAACGCAGGAAGCTGAAATTTGAGAGGGAAGGTCAAGGGAGAATACAGATGGTGGTAGGTGCTATTGATGGAGAACCAGTGATCTATACAGAAGGGTGATCTATACAGAAAATAATAAACCTTTGAGCAATGATTTCATAATTATAATGAATTTGCAATACGATTTTGATAAAATTTAGGAAATCTGGAAAATGGTAACTGTCTATAATAGTTACTTTTTGATAATTCCCTGTACGGAAGGGGGCGGGGTACATTACGATGTAGTAGCAATGTTAAGATTTTACAAATATTAGTGTTGGAGAAGAAGCTTCAACTTAAATTTCTTCTGATTATAAAGAAATAGAAATAGAGGAAAAATAGTAGGAAAAAAAAAACAAAATGTTTCCGTCACTTACTCCACCGAGTAAAAAGATATTGGGTATTATTTGCGGTTTTTGGTTATTATTTTCAATAATGAACCTTTGGAATCGACCAAGAAAAAAAAATTTCAACACCCCTCAAAATTTATTGGTTTACATTTCAAGGTACGTTGAATCTAAAAATCGAATGAAAATTTTGCCGTCCGTCCACCGTACGCCTTACGCGGCAATTTCCCCACTTAGCATTGACCGATTTTGATGAAATTTGGTATGAAGGCTTCATTTGGGGTCCAGTTGTGCCCGAAGATTTTGGTTGATGTAGGTCACTTCTAAAGGTCGAAAAATGAATTTTGAAATTCTGAAAACACACTAACTCAAAAAAGTTTGAAATAAAGGTATTGTTTTTCTATCAATTTAAGATTCTATAGAATTTTTAGAATTTTTTGAGACCACGCGGAGCCCTGTAGGACAAACCGTTCGCTCCCTACGAGAATTTAAGGGTTTACGTACGATAAATCAGAAACACGAGTGTGAATTGCAAAAGAGGCCTAATCTCCGTTCAAATTAAAGCTAACCGAAATGCGATCGATGTTTTTCTTCATGTTGGATGGTTGGTGGCTTTGCAGACGAGTGATCTATATAGAAAAAAAATAAACCACTGTGTAATAATTTGCAGCGTTTTTCTTCTAAATATTGAAGAAGTGCAACGCTCGTTCGAGAACGGCGAAGGAAATTGAATCAAACTGGCAACTGTCCCCTTCAATCAGCCAAACTCTGAAAAACTTTTCTCGCCCTTCGTTGGGAAAAATTGGCGAAAAAAAAATCAGGAACTCTTAAACTCCGGCATACGATGAATCCAGTCCAATCAGCAATTCTCATCTTTCCCTCAACCAGAAGTCGTCAGTCATAAGTTGGGTGCTTTTGCGGTTGTACTTTTTCTCCTATCACCCCCTTGCCCTTTAGATTACGGACCTTCCCGGCCCTTTTCACACCAACAATATTTCCTATCCTTTCCCATTGACCTCCGAAAAGCAATAGAAGTCCCATCTTTTACTGGGAACTACACATACGTCCTCAGGACGTGCTCGCGAGCGGGAATTGGACCTTTGGACGCTCTGGTCATTCCAATCCCGTTTTTATTGCTATTGAGAAAACCGAGTTTGCGCGCGACGTGGGTGATGCGAATTTAATCGAGATGGATCCCCCGTCACGCATCTATCAGAAATGTGAAGGTCAGATCTTACGGAATCACTCAGTATCAAATCGTGTGTTCGACGTCTTGGTCATATTTTTATACCAGCATTCCCCTTCAGAACGTGAGCTTCAACAAGGAAGGATTGGTTGGTCAACAAAATTTGGATTTTTTATAACGACATTTTTAGAGCTCTTGGACCTATCCATCGGTTCAGACTGTTCAAGGCAAAACCTATATTTTCTAGGCCTCTAGGAGGTACTTATTGTTGCAAATTAGTTGTAAAATTGACTCGTGCTGTATGGCAGACCAGTTAGGCTTACACCCTTTATATGTACTTGGACAAACTTCAGGAATCGTTTTAGAATGTTCAATAATAGATTTCAATGACAAATTTCAAATTGCTAGAAATTTCGAATTTATTGCAATTGCTTTATTTTCATTAAAAATTCGCCAAAATTGCAACCTACCTCAACTTTTGATGGTTTATGTTTCAAGGTATGTATAATCCAAACATTTGCGCAGTTATGCCCATTTTCCATGGACCGATTTTGATGAAATTTGTAAATCGGTTCCAGTCGGGGTCTAGAGTGATACTTTTGATATGAAGATATTGTTTTTTCATCAATTTAGAATAGTATTGAAATGAAAACTTAGATCAGGAAACCTTAACGGACATTCGCGAAACAACTTTCAACAAAAGTTGGCAACCGTTTTTCGAAGCTCGGACTCCTCCCGAGTCCCTTTTGTGTCCAAAACCTTACACAGGTCGATACTTCGGTCAGACGCTAAACACCAATCTCTATCTATCACTATCCTCGGTCGGGAGAGAAAAGGTTGGGCAGCGTTGAAAGTGTGATTGGTGCCTGGCGGGGGCTCTGGGGCAGGAAGGAGACTCGGAGGTGGCAACTTGCCCAGGATCCTACCGCCCTACTTGTTCGTTTCAGCCTCCTTGGTGCTTAGCAGCTTAGAGCCGTCCCACCGTTTGGACCTTGGTTTCCTTAATTTTCCAACCTCTCCGTCTCTCTTTCCCTTTCTGAAAAGAGCTTTCGAGGACCTGACATTATTTTGAGAGGGTGATCCGTTTATGTCACCAAGCCGGCGAAGGGGGAGACGGTATTTCGGCCACAGAGTCCTCAATCAAGGCGAAACTGGCTCCGCTTCGGCCGGGGACTTCGGATTGGACTTTAGTTTATCGGACAAGGCCTACTTCTGGGGGAGCTCCCTTTATCGATTGCAGACAATAAAATACACGTTTAACAGCCCCTAACATTAACTAGCTCTTGATGATTGATCACTAACGTGGTCTCTCCTTTGGCACTGTTGAGTCAAAATACAGGGTAACGGTGCCTTTTCTCCTTGTTCTTTGTCAACATTATTGGAGGACGAGCAGGAACCGTCACCCAACATCCTTTGAAGCTTCGTGTTTCAAGGTGAAAACCAATAGGTACCTTTCCACCCCAAGAGTAATTTCCTCTTTATTTACGACTGGCCTCAAAAACACCCAAAAAATGGTTGCTAAGGACGTTAAACTGAGGAAAACTCGAAGAGACGAAAAAAGATCGCATTTTGGTCAGCTAACATTTGAACGGAGATTAGGCCTCTTTTGCGATTCTCACTCGTGTTTCTGATTTATCGTACGTCCAACCCTTAAGTTCTCGTAGGGACCGACCGGTTAGTCTTACGTAGCCCTGGGTGGTCTCAGTCCACTCTAAAAATTCAATACTGTGGGAGCCACCTTTTGGTTTATTATTTCAATAATGAACCTTTGGAATTGACCAAGAAAAAAAACATTTTAACACCTCCTCAAAGTTTGTTTTTTTTACGTTTCAAGGTACGTAGAATCCAAAAATCGAATAAAAATTTAGCTGTCCGTCCGCCGTACGCGGCACTTTCCCCACTTAGCATTGACCTATTTTGATGAAATTTGGTATGTAGGCTCCATTTGGAGTCTGTCGAAAAATGAATTTTGAAATTTTGAAAACGCTCTAACTAAAAAAATTCTGACGTTCTAACTGCTTTGAAGACGAGTGATCTATACAGAAAAATAATAAACCATTGTGGAATAATTTGCAGCATTTTTATCTTATAATTATTCCGTAATTTGATCAATAAACATCCATCTCAGAGCAGCACACCAAAGTGGGAATTCCCCAGGAATAGGGGTCAACCAACCCTCCTCGGTTTCTTCTTTGTTTGGGGATGACGAGAGGGAGAAGGGCCCCTCTTAAATAACCGACGGCTCAAGCCGACAGTCAGATAGGTGGAAGCTCTAGCGAGGTATTAACTGCTAAAAACTCTGCGTTATAATTTTTAAAACCAAAAACCTTGCCTAAATATTAGCTATCAAATTCGCTAAATTTACTTGTTCAGAATTAAGTTCTTCTCCTTAAAACTTGAATTTCAAGTTGTAAAGGTCTGGGCTGATACGAGTATCAGGGAACAACAATTTACTGTTTGCAACCCTTCTCTTCTCTTCCTTTAATACCTTCTCCCGAGTCTGTTGGGCTAGGATCCGTTAAAGACTAGTTCCTTTGGGCTAGGAAAAGTTGTAGACAGTTGGAAATAAGTTCCAACAAATGCTATTTTAAATTGATGAAAAAACAGTACCTGTATATTTTTATCTGAAATTTTTTTTTAGTTTTTGCCAAAATGTTCGTAACAACAAACATTTTCACACTGAAATCCGTTTTGGAACATTCTGTTTTGGAACATTTGGGACGATCCCTCTTTTTCCAGACATCCTATGTAAAAACAACTAGTAAATTGTCTGGGCTGAAACGAGTATCAGGAAACAACAATTTACTATTTGCAACCACTCTCTTCTTTTCCTTTAAATACCTTTTCCCGAGTCTGTTGGGCTAGGACCCGTTAAAGACTAGTTCCGTTGGGCTAGGAAAAGTTGTAGACAGTTGGAAATAAGTTCCAACAAATACTATTTTAAATTGAAGAAAAAACAGTACCTGTATATCATAATTTTTTGAGCTAAGGCGTTTAAAAAATTTTAACCCTTATCTTTCAAACCTTAGAAGTGCCTGACATCAACCACAAGCTTCGGGGCACAACTAGTCTCCAAATGAAGCCCATATACTAAAATCATTTCATCAAAATCGGTCCATGGGAACTAAGGAAAGTGCCGCGTACGGCAAAATTTTTATTCGATTTTCGGATTCCACGTACCTTGAAACGTAAACCAACATGTTTTGAGGAGGGTTAAATTTTTTTCCTTGGTCGATTCCAAAAGCTCATTATTCAAAATAATAAACAAACAAGACATATTTGGCGATAACCTCTATAGATGCATTAATTTGTGAACTGCCAGGCTCATAAGACAGGATTTTGTTTCGTGTTTCCGGGGGGGAGGGGGGGATAGTTTGATTTTGATACCATAAGACATATTGATACGAAAGTGTTCCCAAAAGTTAATACAACGGACTTTTAAAGATCGAAAAAAATTGTATTTAAAAAAGTTACGTATTTTGACTAAAACGGACATTTCAGCTACCTACCTATTTTCCTACGTCATCACCTTCAATTCTCAGGTACTTCTGGTACCTTTAGTATGATCTGTTTCCACCATTCCAGCTAAGCACGCGATTTCAGCTCATAATCTGTAAAGCAACGGTTCCCCTCCCCCCCACCACGAGATAACTTGGACATTTTGATTTGATGCATATTTTGATACTTTGGACATTCTGTTACCATAGAAATTTTGACACATTAGAAGTTTTGATACATTAGACATTATGATACCTTGAGAGATTTTGTTATAAATTAGAAATTCTTTACATTATTTTTGACTCGTTGTACATGGATGCATATTTTGATACGTTAGACATTTATAATAGATGGGTAAGCTGATACGTTGGCAATATAGATCTTCATAGGAATTGTTACTATAAACTGTCTACTACCACTCATCAATAAGTAGAAGAAGTAGTTCTTATTCCTGCCTTCCTACATAACAAGGAACGGAAAGTGATGACAGCACAGAGCTCGCTTTGTCAATTACTTTCCTAGCTCCTAACTTGAAAAGGGTCCAAATTTAACATTTCAACATTGTCCTAAATATCAACCTCCTTTTCTGAGCGAATAATTTCTGCACTTAGACATTCAGGCTCAAGCAAGCGTCTGGAAAGAAGTATCAGCTTAATTTACTACTTCTCAACAAGAACAGAAACACACTGCTTGACGTTCTGCGAGGAAAACAAAAAAACTCATAGCTAATAAATACAATGTTTGGACTCGTTGTAATCAAGTTAAGTTAGTAGCTGGTTTCCTCGTTCCCCACAAACTTTTAAGAAAAAAGTCTCTTGAGACGTCCAAGCGAGTAAAATTCTTTCTAACAGTTTTCCAACTCAACTTCTCCTCGTTACATTTTTCAACAACATCGTTGTTCTAAATGGCCTTAAAAAGAATCGGTGCTTATAAAGCTGAAGTTAGGTTCCGAACGTGGGAGTGGTATTTTTGAACTGTGTTTGGGACTATATTCCAACCAAAAAATTCATAGATTGGGTAGACACCGTGACTCCATAAATTAATCGGCAAGTGACAATAATTATTCAAGACCCAAAATGCCTTTTACTTCATTAAACGTTTCGCTCAGCTGATGCACATTGTGAGCTATTGGTATTTCCCATCGCTCCCCTGTTACGTTTGTGATCAGTAAAAATAGTAGTAACATAAATATAAAACGTCTGCCAAGTGAGTGTGGCACATAGCTTCCTCGTATCCATAACCCGATTATATAGATGATCCGATGCATAGTAGTTAATCTCAAAGCACCAATCTCTAAGTACTCTACCCTCATAGGGGACCATCTACACGCTAATCTGGACAATCCTAGAAAATTTCATCGAATTCGGATAAAAAATGTAAATGTTATGGCTGTTACAAGGATTTAAAGTATGCGCATGCGCAGTGGCTACTATCAGTCCGAAGGTGATGATTTTCATAGGAGATCATCTAAATACAAATTTGTAACATCCCTGAAAATTTCATTGAAATCGGATGGAAATTGTAGAAGTTATGGCCGTTACAAGGAATTCACGTTTGCGCATGCGCAGTAACTACTATCAGTCCGGGGGTGATGATCTTCATTGGGGACCATCCACAACCTAATCCGCATAATCCCTGAAAATTTCATCAAAATCGGGTGAAAAATGTGGAAGTTATGGCCGTTACAAGGAAATTCACGTTTGCGCATGCGCAGTTGCTACTATCAGTCCGAAGGTGATGATTTTCATAGGGGACCATTTAAATTCTAATCTGTAACATCCCTGAAAATTTCATTGAAAACGGATGGAAAATGTAGAAGTTATGGCCGTTACAAGGAATTCACGTTCGCGCATGCGCAGTCGCTTCTATCAGTCCAAGGATGATGATTTTCATAGGGGACCGTCTAGACAACCCGCACAATCCCTGAAAATTTCATTGAAATCGGACAATAACTTCGTATAGTTATGCGCGTTACAAGGAATTCATGACAGACGGACAGACACACAGACACACAGACAGACAGACACACAGACACACAGACACTGAACCAAAATTGTTCAGAAAGGTCTAAAACGCAAAACGCAAGTGAAAATTTTGATTTTGGAGAACTTTTGGTTTAATATTTTCAATAGGTAATAAGCCTTTGGAATCGAGCAAGAAAAAAAAAAATTTTAACCCCCCCCTCAAAATTTGATGTTTTACGTTTCAAGGTACGTGAATACGAAAATCGAATAAAAAAATTTCCGTCCGTCCGCCGTACGCCGTACGCGGCACTTTTCTTAGCAACACTGGACCGATTTGGTTCAAATTTGGTATATGGGCTCCATTTGGGGTCTAGTTGTGCCGCGAAGCTTTTGGTTGATGTAGGTCACTTCTAAGGGGTGAAAATTAAGGGTTGAAATTTTCAAGAGTGCCCTAGCTCGAAAACTCTCGAAATAAAAGTATCGTTTATCCACCAATTTTAAATAGTATTGAATTTTTAAAAATTTTTGAGACCACCCGGAGCTCTGTAGGACAAACCGTTCGGTCCCTACGAGTACTTGAAGGTTTTCCTTCGATAAAACAGAATCATGAGTGTGAATCGCAAAAGAGGTCTAATCTCCATTCAAATTTTATCGGACTAAAATGCGATCGCTGTTCATTTCTTCGATTTGTTTACAGTTTTGCCTTCTGCGTAACCAGTAATCAAATTTCCATAATATGAAGCTTCATATTATGAAGCTTTCTATTTTTCCAATCGAGTGTGAAGCGTTTAGTTCTTTCTAATAAACTTGATTGTGAAGGTGTGAAGCCAGTATGGTGTGGTAGGTAGTACCTAGCTGGTAGGTAAAAAAAATGTTGGTGGGTAAAAAACGCTGCAAATCATTGCTCAAAGGCTTCTTCACTCTTCAGATCACTGATCAGCTGAGTGAGCTCCGATGCCATTTTCAATCCTATTGAATGTAAGTGCTCTTCCAGGCGTCTCCAGCATTCGAGGAGATCTTCTTTACTCCTCAGATCACTGATCAGCTGAGTGAGCTCCGATGCCATTTTCAATCCTATTGAATGGAAGTGCTCTTCCAGGCGTCTCCAGCACTCGAGGAGATCTTCTTCACTCCTCAGATCACTGATCAGCTGAGTGAGCTCCAAAGCCATTTTCAATCCTATTGAATGGAAGTGCTCTTCCAGGCGTCTCCAGCATTCGAGGAGATCTTCTTCACTCCTCAGATCACTGATCAGCTGAGTGAGCTCCAAAGCCATTTTCAATCCTATTGAATGGAAGTGCTCTTCCAGGCGTCTCCAGCATTCGAGGAGATCTTCTTCACTCCTCAGATCACTGATCAGCTGAGTGAGCTCCGAAGCCATTGCTCAAAGCAAACCAAAAATTTTATGTTTCGCTTTTCAAGGTACATACAATTCGAAAAATAGAGGGAAGGTCAAGGGAGAATACAGATGGTGGTAGGTGCTATTGATGGAGAACCAGTGATATATACAGAAGAGTGATCTATACAGAAAATAATAAACCTTTGAGCAATGATTTGCAGCTTTTTGTTTTTCGTCCTTGAAAAGTGAAAACAAAGCTTCCGCTACCTTGGTAGACTCCGAAGCAATAGAGAGTTTTTGCTGGCAAAAAGTTACGGGCCCCGTTTGGAGGAGATAGCGCGAGCAACGAAGATGCTACCCAGTTGAATGACGGGCCCCGCGTACCTTTGACGTTTGTAGTAACGGGAAATGAAAAAGAGTCACGCTTTGTTTACTTTATACTACCATCGACAACGAGTTTAACATTCTGTTCATCAACTGTCATGGAAATGTCGGCTGTAAACCTCATCTTTCGCGAACGTGCCATCTACACATTGAAAATTCTGCAAGGTTTATCATTTTTCTGTATTATTTTCTTTGCATTGTCCTTTTTATACCTGCCAACCATAGGTACCTACTGCCTACCTACCACTTTCACTGTGAAAGTTTCACAATCAGGTTTATTTGGAAGCAATAAACGCTTCACGCTCGATTCTAAGAAATAGGGAGTTTTGGTTCCTTCATTCATGGATTCATGGATATTTGATTACTGGTTGCTAAAGAAGCACCGGTACCTACTGTGTGCTGGTTGCTAAGAATGCAAAACTGAATAGTGAATACAACTTTTAGAAACGAATAGCGATCGCATTTTGGTTAGCTAACATTTCAACGGAGACCTCTTTGGTGTTTCTTGGTTTGTCCTATGGATCTCCGGGTGGTCTCAATCTATTCTAAAAATTCAATACTACCTATTTCAAATTGGTGAAAAAACAATACCTTTATTTCGAAAGTTTTTGAGCTAGGGCACTCTTGACCACTCATCCCTTAGAAATGTCTGACATCAACCAAAAGCTTCGCGGCACAACCTGACTCCAAAAGAAGCTCGTAGGTGTACCAAATTTCAACTTTCAACCAAACGGTTGCTAAGAAAAGGGCCGCGTACTGCGGACGGACAGATTTTCTATTTTCGGATTCTACATACTTTTAAAAGTAAACCATACAATTTTGAAGGGGGTGAAGGGTTAGATTTTTTCTTGCTCGATTCCAATGGTTCTATGTAGAAAATAATAAATTAAAAAACATGATTGTTGTGAGCCATTTCATGATATCAAGGCGTCGGTTCTACAATTACCTTGCAACAAAATGTTCCTCGTAGAAAAATTGTTTTTCGACGAAATTCTCACCCATTTTCTGTAGAGGAAAGTCAATGCGGTTTTCATCAAAAACATCCTCAAAAGCTCAGCTTTCCAACGGTGAAATTAAAACAAGAAAAACAAAGGAACTTAGGGAAGAAATTCGTATGTGAATGCGGAAAAACGTTTCAACGAAATTCTATTTATTGACATTTTCATGTCTTTGCTTTGGTACATGAACTGAAAAATCGTCACGAAAACTAAGCAAATCTTGCTCACGCGACCAATAAATAAAACAGACTCACTGTGTTGCGTAGAGAACAATCAACAACCTTACATTTTGCTTTGGCACATGAACTGAAAAATCGTCACGAAAACTTTGATGCGTAGTGTTGTCAACAAACTTGTTGTGTAGTGGTTGACATGAAAATGTCCCAAGGTGTTGCAGACTCGTATGCAAGCATTTTCGAATCGAGCGTTTTTTCGATTTTGACATTTTCATGTCTTTCATATGGTACATAAATAAAAAATCGTCACGAAATTTGATGCGACGAAATTTGTTGCAACGAAATTTGCTAACGAAATTTGTCCCAAGTCGCCACAATGATGATTATGACCATCAGAAGTGACGTTGTTAGGTAGGTAGGTACTTTACAGTTTGATATTACCAGATCAGCTGAGTCGAAAATTGAGCTCCCAGATCAGCTGAGTCGAAAATCGAGCTCCCAGATCAGCTGAGTCGAAAATTGAGCTCCCAGATCAGCTGAGTCGAAAATCGAGCTCCCAGATCAGCTGAGTCGAAAATCGAGCTCCCAGATCAGCTGAGTCGAAAATCGAGCTCCCAGATCAGCTGAGTCGAAAATCGAGCTCCCAGATCAGCTGAGTCGAAAATCGAGCTCCCAGATCAGCTGAGTCGAAAATCGAGCTCCCAGATCAGCTGAGTCGAAAATCGAGCTCCCAGATCAGCATGAAAATGTTTCAATGTGTTGCAGACTCGTATGCAAGCGTTTTTATAACGAAATTAACGTTTGATGGTAGGATTTAGGTGCCGACACATCCGTGATCACTGCTAGTTCGAACACTTCTGCATTATAGTACTTACAGCACTAATGTTTTTAGAAATACATGGACTGCGAATGTTTTAATAGTAAGCAAACTTTAGTCAGCGGGTGCAGAGAGAGCTCTGGAACAAAATGTTCCTCGTAGAAAAATAGTTTTTTTTGACGAAATTCTCACCCATTTTCATTAGAGGACAGTCAATGCGGTTTTCATCAAAAACATCCTCAAAATCTCAGCTTTCCAACGGTGAAATAAAAACATGAAAAACAAAGGAACTTAGGGGAGAAATTAGTATGTGAATGCGGAAAAACGTTTCAACGTAATTCTATTTATTTATTTCGATGATTTACAACGAAATTAACGTTCGATGGTAGGATTTGGGCGTCGACATGTCCACGATCACTGCTTGTTCGAACAATTCTGCATTATAGTACTTACAACACTCACGTTTTTAGAAATATATGGACTGCGAATGTTTTAATAGTAATCAGTGGGAGCAGAAAAAGCTCTTCAGTAAGTAGACTTGTGATAACCATGGAGACACTCGGAAGTAAGGAAAATACATCGAGAAATATTAAACCATGTTGGTGGATACATTTGACCTCACGAGATTCTTACAATTGATGAACAGCTTGTTCCATTTGGAAGGCGTTGTTATAAGGAGTTACCAACCTAAAAATATGCATCAAATCCATTATCACTCAATTTTTATTGAGGTTTTTTTAATTTTATAAATTTCGATTAATATTTAAGTATTTAATTTTTAATCACCTAAAATGAAAATCAGGTTTCTATTAGATTTGCCGAAATGAGAGCCTTTTTCAACATATGAAAACCAGGTTTGTGGACTTTTACTCGCAAATATTTTGAATTTTTACGAATTATTATATATTGATTGATGTGACACATAATAGCTTTAACATGATCATTTAAGCCTCTATTTTAGTAAATTGAAAATCTGGGTCATAGTGACCCGACCACAGTGTTCACGTGAAGAAATTCACCAGAGTGCTGGATGGATAAGCAAAGATTACGTGGGCCAAAAATTATATTTTGTTCGTTCTATCGGAGCCTACGTTATTGTAGTACTACATAATAAAATTATTTCTGTAGAAACTGCAGCCAACTACTGAATATTATCCCAGTTCAATTTAGTAGTCCGAGGATTTTGGTATCTTCTGAGTTTCTGAGTTGAGGTGTTAGGGGTGATGAAATCCAAGTTTTCCAATCACTATGCCACTGTAACATAAAATTTAAAGTTAATTCGAACTAAGTTGGCGTGTAAAAATATAGAAAAACATCTCCAAATCAGTTTAATCTGGATAATGATGTCCTCGTACCACCAAAGTGATTCCATTATCCTCACTTTTCTCACTTGATTTCGATACAGTTCGCTGATTTTTTTTTAAAAATACAGTAGAACTTCAATTATCCGAATTAATGGGGACCGGGACCCATTCGGATAATCAAATATTCGGATAATCGGAGTTTTTTTTTTAAATTGCCATTGGAGAGAAAAAAAGCTACGTTTTGATATTGCACTATTTTTTTATTGAATTAAATGAAAGAAACATGATATTTTCACTTGTTTTAAATATAAATAAAATGTACTTATGTACAAGTTTAGAAATAAAAATCATTGTTTTTCAAACATCTCCGTCAATGTTAGCTGTTTTGCGGTCTTCATCCGTTAATAATTTTCTAAGTTTAATAATAATAGCGCACTTAGACTTTTTTTGGACAAATTTTTTTCTGAAAGTGATTCGGATAATCGGCGATTCGGATAGTCGGAGTTCGGATAATTGGAGTTCTACTGTATTCAGTTCTAAAATAGCAACTTTTGGATTTTTACATTTCAACTCTTCAAATTTTGTTACCAATTTACAATTTAACCTTCTACAATGTTCAATAAAGTGTTTTTTCTCTCATCTACAATGTAACGTTAATAGAATTTGAATGTTAAGGGTCAAAAGGAGATCATATTTTATTCAAATTATTGGCCCCAAGAATTAAAACGCTGCAAATTATTACACAATGGTTTATTATTTTTCTATATAGATCACTCGTCTACAAAATCACCAACCATCCAATATGAAAAAAAAAGAAAAAAAAAATCAAAAAAATTTTTAAAAATCGAAATCAACCATTGATCGCATTTTGGTCAACTCTAATTTGAACGGAGATTATGCCTCTTTTGCGATTCACACTCGTGTTTTGATTTATATATACATATATATTTCAATGTAAACCCTCACATTTTCGTAGGGAGCGAACGGTTTGTCCTACAGAGCTCCGCGTTGTCTCAAAAAATTCTAAAAATTCTATAGAATCTTAAATTGAAGGAAAAACAATACCTTTATATCAAAATTTTCTGAGTTAGGGCGTTTTCAAAATTTCAAAATTGATTTTGGAACCCTTAGAAGTGATCTACATCAACCAAAAGCTTCGGGGCACAACTAGACCCCAAATGGAGCCTACATACCAAATTTCATCAAAATCGGTCAATGCTAAGTGGCAAAAGTGCCGCGTACGGCGGACGGCGTACGGCGGACGGCGGACGGACGGCCAAATTTTTATTCGATTTTTGGATTCTACGTACCTACCTTGAAACGTAAACCATCAAACTTTGAGGGGGTGTTAAAGTTTTTTTTCTTGGTCGATTCCAAAGGTTCATTATTGAAAATAATAAACCAAAATGACTCCTACTGATCGGATCACAATGGCATAATCAATCATCTTGAAGAAATGACACGTGCTTACCTAATTTGAACAAAATTTAGAATCAGTGAAACTTGGTGTTCTAGGTACGAGTTAATCACGAACTGTTCGGGGGAGAATCAGTATGTACTCTAAAATTTCGTCAAAATCTGACCATAATCAATGATTGACAGAAAATTTATAGATAGACAACGTACCAGGGTTTTGATACAAAAACCTATATTTTTCAAGTATCATATTAAGTATTGTGTTAGTCTCTAGAGGATGATTCGGTGCGTAGGTTAATAATAATAATGACTCAATAAATATCTGAAGATACCAGAAGTTTTATAGAGTTATCAGGCAAGTTGCGAATTCACTTTTTAAGCCAGAAACGTCAGTATTTTTGTGAGCTGGTGAGTCGCTTTACCAGACCCCACAAATTCCTTTTTCTTTCCTGGGACTTTTACCGGAAATTTTCGACCACTTTATTTTTTCCCAACTTTTCTCGGTTACTACAGTGTATTCCTGTATTGAGATGAACATCGAGTATGATGAATATACGTAGAACCTGCCTCTGATGCTTCAACTGTTCAGACACTCAATCTCGCCTAGGCAGCAGATACGGAGGAATTCAGAGCGAAAGTACTTCTCTACCTTCGGTCTCTCTGATCGATACTACACTTACGTAATTGGAGAACCGCAAGTCAAACGCGGCCACCTTGCTGGGAGATGAGCCGCCGTCGTTTATCGGAAGCGCCTCTCAGTGTAGAGACACTCCCTCCCTCTCTGGAGTCGGAGGATGGTCGATGAAGTCAAGATCAACAAAGCTAAACCATTATCTTCTATAGGCTACTCTGTCCCTAAGCCATTTCCAACTGTCTCATTTTTCCCCAACAGTCTTATAAAAGAGGCCTGGGCAGCATTGTAATCGGAGCGAAATCAGACATCGTGTTTCTTCTTGTGAACGACAGTAAAGACAATATTGTTATTGACGACCTGTGTCGTCCATTTGTTCAAGATTTGACACTAATTTTGTCGTTTGCAGGAAGAAACTTTAGCCAAGTTGAGCTTCCTTCCTTATACTTTCAGGGACACTAGTCAATTGGTGAATTTATTCGATTGACATGTCGATACGAGTGGTTTTCTGTGAATAGATCGTATTGATCCTAGTTTTCTGAATCGTCAACAATTTGTTCCTGATATCAGTTATATTCATTGCATCCGCTTCCTCACTACTGTAGGTAGAGAAGCTTTTCTTCCTACGTATATTATTTACAGACCTGTATTTTGTGTTACACAGATTTTGAACAGTTCGAGTTTCGAGTCTGTCATTGCTTCCTTACCAATAGAAGCGTTTGATGTCAAAACTTCTCACGATCTATTTTCCCAATTCATTCAAATTTGAAAGACTGCAATTTTGGGAATGATCTAAAGATGATTTTCTTAATTGGGTTCATCACGATCCGATGAGTAACAATACTCTTATTGGCTCTTGTATTTTGAGGTTTCCACGTCATCATGTCGCGCCCTTCTGAGGTACACTGAGACGCCTAGAAGTTCCTGATTTCTCTATCTAAGTATCTCTCCCCAACGTTTTATAGTCCAAAACCGACAAAAATTTGGTTTGAAAATTGAGATTCATAGGGATTGAGGGATCCTTAAGCCGAATTTTTGATCAAAAATAGACAATTCTTTTTTTTTTTTGACACATTGTGAAATAGTTCTTTCTCTCTTCCCTCATCCTGTTCATCTAATTCACGGAGTACGCGAGCGATATCCTCATCCCTGCCGTAGAGCCCTAAAAAACAAATAAACGCTCTGAAACTAAGTTTGAAAGTGTGTACATACAAAAACTTATTTATTTGTACATTTTCAAGATAAAATTGGCAAAAATTGGAGGTGACATAGCTAAGTAAAAACAATGATTCGCTACCCTAATAGACTCGGAAGCAATACGAGTAAGTACCAAACTAAACATCACAAAAGGACAAATGAGACTCAGATTTTTATCGGAATTTCTTCCGAAACGTATATAGCTACTCACGAAGCTGAATGAAGTAAAAACTGTACTTATATTTCACCGTGAACGTTGAACAAAAATGTTGCACCGCCGATCGCGGGGCTGCTGTTAGCCGCTGAACTTAGTCACTCAAACTTTGAACATGTACTTGATGGAAAGTGTCCAACTAGAGAATACAACTGCATCTTTCCGCTCTCTTGTGTGCTCTTTTGAGTTATGTTTTGGCGCGCAATATTCATTGCGGGCGGCAGTTTGCCGCCCACGCGATCGGATGAAGGTTAATTACCAACATCTTATATATAAAAAGTGGAACTTTTAAGAAGAATTTGAACATTCATGTTGACCATTTTCGAAAGCCTTATCGCATACCGTAGTTACCAAATCAAATATGAACTTACTGTATCCATAAAATAGAAAGAAGGCTCGAGCACACTTCAGATCCTGAAATTCTAGCGCTAAGTTGTGTGGAAACCGTTTCAATGTGTATACTGTGGAGAGAAGAGAGTATTTTTCGCCTGGTCTGCGTGATGTGTTGACTGGAGTAAGACCTCTGAAATCCTTTTCAGTGAGTGGTCAGCCTTAAAACGTTTTCAGGTGTTAAGACGGTTACCATTTCACCGGACAGAAACACCATCAACGGCAGCTCGTGTTGAACCGAAGCTCGAAGCACTTTCTCAGTTCCTCATTGTTAAACTCCAGTGTGGAGGTATCGTATTAAACGTCTATCGATCGCAAGAAAGTAAGGGAAAGTTCGAGTTGTACAATAAAGACGTCAAAAAATGTTCAAATGTCTGCCTTTGAACATATTCTGTTAACTTAACCGACTAGGTATTAAGAGAGTTCAGAATAATATGGTGGGAATCATTTGAACACGTCGATGGCTCAACCCACTTGAAAGTTGAGTGAAATGAATCTTAAAAGCATCTGATTGATTTTTTATACGCTTTAGACAAATGCTCGTTGTCAAGTTGTCAAAATCAGAAATAGGTGAGTAGATAATTAGGTTTCAGCTCATCTCCCGAATACCTGTAATACCTTTCATGAAGTTATCCGGATTTCTGCTTTACAAATACTATCACCCTTCACCTCCGGAAAAATTCGCTACAGTTCCAAGCCAGAGGAAAACACCCGAAAATAACCACATTTTAACCTTACAAACATGATATACTATAAAATCCGATGTTGAGACTTCGTTTCTTGATAAAAATTATTAGATTGTTCGTGAAAAAACTGTGTTCTTTAAAATTTCCGAGTCTTTTGAATCTTCAAAGGTTTGTTGTGGAGAGGAAGTGTGCAAGTTTATTGAACCGGCGAGTCAACAAATTGAGTAGGTTGGGTTGATCTGAGGATTTTCTATTATAAATTTGAGAGGAATAATATTAATATTTTCAATTATTTAAATTCATTGAAATTAAACCATGAATTTATTAAATCCGATAGTTAATAGTTGGAAACATTTGACCAGATTGGAAGAACATGGAATATAAATATAATTTTTATCTTCGACAGGGATAGAGGGACAACTCTGTCTTCTGGAAGAATCGAAACGATCTCGTCACTCGTCGAAAGTTCGTTCCCTCAGGAAACTCATCGTAAACAAACTATACGAATGCCACTTGGTTATCGTCCAGCCTAAGAATCGGTTCGGTGGCCAGGCTGTTCTACTAATATAAGTTCCAGCGTAGAGAACTGTTTAGTTTGCATGTATAAAAAATCGGCAGCAATCAAATGAGCCACTTTCGTCAACAAAATTGCCGCAGAAACCAATGGCACTTGATACCTACACGAGAAGGATCGATAAATACCATTAGCTCGATGAAGAAAGACCGAATGGAGAGTTTCCTACTGTGGACTACATGGGAACGAAATGGCCGATCAGATCTCAAAGGAAGGATCACTGATGACCCAGAGAAGAGCACCTCTAACCCATTATGCAGCAAGACGAGAGTTCCAACGACTTATACTGGAAACAGTTGCTGTGATTCACGAAGAGAATGATGATGAAGAAACCTGGGCGAATCCCATCGAATCTTCCTCGCTGGATTGGAGTGGCTTGCTTCCGGATCCTCACAGCTCACGACTTCCTACAGAAACATCTCCACCGTATAGGCGTGAAGGGGTCCCAAAAAGTGAGCTCTAAGGGGCAGGAGAAATGGATGGGGACCACTTGGAGCTTTGCGGGAGTCTTCGAGGTGTTAGAGCATCCATTATTGACTAGTATAATTGGACCTCGTTATGCAAATACCTGGTAAGCGATAAAAGTCGATTTTGAGAAAAACGCGTCCCAAGTTTTTACGAGTATACACGTTGTTTTGGTAGTTGGCATGGGAATTAAGAGGTCAAACTTCGTCTCTGGGGGTTTTTTGGTGTGTTCTTTCCAGCTATTCGGTCAAAATGTAAGAAAAATGTCTGCAAGTATCATTTTTATGCTTACCTGGTTTTTGAAAAAATCACCAAGAGCAGAAACCTAAATTGCAATAATCTGGTAAGCGCCACTTTGTCGCTTACCTGGTTTTTGCAAAAATCACCCAGAGACCAAATCTAAATTTTGAAAACCTGGTAAGCGCCAATGTGGCGCTTAACTGGTTATTGCGAAATTAATTGAACAGAAAATAGAACATTGATAACAGGGTAAGTGCCAGTTTGTCGATTTCCTGTTTGTTGTCACATCAAAAAGAACAGAAACTTTACCAGGAAAATGTCACTCCTAACCTTTTACTGAGGGTGCACGAAAAAAAAGAAAGCATGATGGTCACCGAATTCATGTAAGTACTTGTACTTACTTGAAAATGTTTATAAAAAGATAATAGATGATAACAAAATAAATTTGGTTATAACTAACAGGTTCTACGCCATTGATATAGTTCCCTCTCCCTCGATTGATACGTTTTGTGATAGTCAGGGCATAGCTAAATCTTTTGAACTATGTAATACCTATAGGTACGTAAAACCGGTCGCTCGCCACAATCAACAAACCTGGCGGTTACCAGGTGTTTGCGTAACTACTGTAGTGACCAATTGGTGCTTACCTGGTATTTGCAATGAAACCTAGTGGCGCTTACTAGGTATTTGCGAAATAAAATTCAACATTTGGCGCTTGCCAGGTTTTTGCAAAATAAAAAACCGCGGAACAAGGCTTGTCGCTCACCTGACGTAATAATTTAATTACTTTTAATAAACGTAACTGAATGAAACCACTCCAGAATCGTAGATTTTGACAAGCTGAATCCAACGATACCAAAAACTCGATTTTCGATTTTTGTCGCTTACCAGGTATTTGCATAACTGGGTCCAATTATCATCGTACTGCAAATTTGTATTGGGCGGCCAAATTTTGGATGGCTGAAATTGCCACATCGACAAAAGAATGGGGAGATCATTAGAAAATCCACAAATAATTCGGAGATCAACATTAAAATACCGGCCATAAATTTAAAATGAAATTGAAAAGAGTAGATATGGATAAGGGGGAATGTAATGTAAGATACTCAGTTTTTATTATCATTGAGATGTTTCTGCCGACGAAACAAAAAACCTCTTAATTCATATGAGAGAGTCACCTTTCAGGTGAGTCGCTATTTCAGCGTTCCTGCCTTCGTCCCCAACGCAACCATATAACCTGACCACACATATAAGACCTGCACATAATATGTGCTCTCTTCTTGTCACACTTCAGGTCTATAAATCTACCGCCAATGGATGACCTACGTGAGAAAGTAGTGAAAGGGTATTATGTGACCTGGTAGAGGAGGTAGATTTGTAGACCTGAAGTGTGACAAGAAGAGACCCTGAACAGAAAGAAGGATCGATGGTTCCTAATATAGAAATGCAGAAGTTTGGGCTCGAGGCAGGACTACAATCTAGTGAAACTACAACCCTACTAGATTACAATCCTGCGAGATAAAGAGACCACAATCACGTAAAAATTCAAATAACAACCACTTGAGCGTCTAATACATTAAATTTGCTTGGATGACGATAATGTCAAGATCTTTCTCAAATTAATGTTCTATCGGAATCCAGTGCAAGGTACCTTAAATGTTTACGTTCGTAGCCCACATCACTTTCATCTCACAAAATAAAGGGATCAAGAATGGTGACTCCAAACAACTTTTGAAGAGGGGAACAGTAATTTCCCTTTGTATTATTATTTCGCTCTCTTGGAGCGTCTCGAGTCGCTCCTAAGTATAACTACTTTCATAAGTCATTGTCATTGAAGATGAATATTCAAGGTAATTCATTCGAAACCCTTCTGTCAAGTTGAGCGCCTGCAAAAGAGAATCTCGATGTAATTATTACTCCTGAGTGTACAAACCTTGTATACATCCAAGTTATTTGAATTTCGAACGTTTTTATGGTTGTATAAAACAAAATATTTTTGAATTGGAATTTTAAGATGAATTGTGAATTTGTTTCTAGACAGTTCCCCTTTGGGTTTCATTGGTATTTGAACGTGCAAAGCAGCTAGAAAACCTAGTTAGGTCTTCTGTGATTAGGAGGGTAATTGGGTGTAGGCTCCAACTTGATTGTCTATACGTTTCATTGCGTTCGGATCAATAAGAGCCTTACAGCTTGGGGGGAAAAATAGAAATTTCCTCGTACCGGGAAAACCCATATGGAATCACGTGAATCATACACATTATTTGGTATCACAAGTTCTAAAATAACAAATAATTTGATTTTCCTCAAGTTGATTTCTCAATGACAACTGATTAATTAATGGCGATCTGCAATTGTGTTTCTACATTTAGAAAACTAGTGAAGTTCATTTATCATATCAGGAAAAAACAGATTCCATGCGAATTAATTATTCTATAACAGGAAACTACTGCTCATCCAACATTGGGCATGATTTATTTGAAATACTATGACGTCACTGCAGTAGAATAACTATGTCGAGGTGGATCTATACTATCCCGTCGAATCATCAGAAACTCGGATAGCTCAGAAAATTAACCATCAGGGAATATATTAACCGGGAACTTCAGCGATATTTGGCGGAAGCGGCTCGGCGGTGGGATGTGTAATCAACTTTACTAATGCTAATATTTATGACGGGATGTAATTAGCGCTTAATCAACACTCTAACCTGGGGTCGGCCGGTCGCTCTACCCCTGTCTACGGCAGTTATGCAACCTTCGAGTATATTTGACCCTCCTATCCCACCTCAACGCAAGGGGATGTCCGATTGTCACGCTCGCACGTTTGAAAAATCAATGTCTTCCTCCGTTTTATTACCGCCAGCTTCCAGAGTTTCAAGTTTTCAGCTTACTTGTCGAGTATGATAACTCATCCAAATTCCAAAACTCACAATACATTATTAAAAGCATCCTAACATTAGGTATTATATACGATGCAACTAATGATTATGTGAACAATCAAATCCCCCATCTACTTTTGATTATATCGATACCTAAAAGCGCAAAGGCTATGTCCATCCATCTTCCTCATTTTTAATTTTTTGTAATTTCAAAAAAACTCAAATTTTACAAAACCATTATTGATGATTATCAAAAAAAAAAAAAAAAAAATGCATGAAAAAATTAAAGAGATTAGTGAAATAAGCCATTATTTAAAGAATTGTGCACTGGTGAAAACGTCTTTTGCGTTTTTCTCAAAACCCCGTTTTTGGACTTTAAGGTATCGATATGTAATTCAAAATTTACTGTTCAGGGTATTGTGACAATATAGCATCATCAGAGACATGAGGGGTAGATGAGAGCTAGAGAAACCATTAGACTCGTCCCCAAATAATTAATCTTTCCTGAAACAGAAATGTTTATATTTTACAATTTTTGTTTGTTTTTGCAGGTTGAACTGGATGCTTAGAAATCAGTTATTGCGTTAACATGTTACACCTTTGCTGGGTCTCAGTGAAGATGGGTTCCAGGGTCAGCTCAATCAAACAATAAACTCAACACAATAATTGGGTGCGACTCCTCGATACAGTTACTCGCTATTTTGTAAATTAATTAATCTGTTTTGTACTTGTATTAATAGATAACTCTCCTGAAAACTTTGCTAAACTTCAGTAGAATAGGAGAGGAGAAAGGAGTCTCTGCTTATTACTTTGCTCGACCTCTTCCGCCGAATCAGAAAATACCTAATCAGAAAAGACCTAATCAGAAAAATGTTTAAGACCTGCTTGTAGGAAAAAAAAACTCGAAAGGAACAATCTTGCCTTCCCAATCAGATTAGGTCTCTTGAGTTTAATATTAAGGGCGAATCTTTGCTTATAGATAGTTGAATTTTAGGGTTTCAAACTTCTACGTGAAATCGCTCTCATTAAGGAATTCTTCAGGAATTCTTGTAGCAGCATCACTAAGAATAATTAAAACAGAAATATATTAGTAATTGTTAATTAGTTGAAGTTTATTCTAGTTATTTAGTTAAATTAAGTATTTATTTAGTAATCCTTGCATTCCAGGGGACGTCCCATTGGAGTAGTTTGTTCAATTTCAACCGGTAAACAATCAAATACACATTTTAATTTATATTTCTACAATACAAAACTCTTCTACCTAATATTACTTAGATAGTATGCAGAGTAAGTAACATAATAGCATTTTGAGAGCCCAAAACTGAGTTTTATTGAGTCGGAAATCGTCGTTAAGTAGTAAGATACAAAATATGTATAACTCCCCTCCTCTCACGCGTGTCATCGATAACATTTCTGGTGACATGAGATCTCCCAATTTGAAAAGCCTTTTAAATCCATGATCTACGATACCCAACATGCTAATCCGAGTCCACCCTCACCCCCCTTATCATTCTCTTACCTCTCACCATAGAGATAAGACGTCGTAACGTTAGACTTCCAGCTGTAGGTTTTGGTACAAGATCACATCTATATTCGAAATGAAACACAAAAACCCGCGGTTTCTGGTTGCTTGACACCACGGAGGCTCCACTGATTTGACCCTCGGCGACATTAATGTTAGTTCTTCTAAATTAAGCGGTATATTGAATATATTCCTTGAATTTCAAAGATTGGGTACCATTAGTAAAGCCTAATTGGAACCGAATTTTGTGAATTTATTCGCCCACTCGCCCCTTCCCCATGCTAATTTTGATATTATGGTGAACTAATTTGCAACTGGGGAGTATTCCATGTCGAACGAAAGAAGAAACTCGCGAAAAAATAAAATAGTTCGAGAAATGAGGAGTTAGCAGCGCGCTAAAGGAATATTGTCAGAATTCACTTTATTTTCAGTAAATAACCCCCCGTTCTTCTCCACTAAACATAAATTTCGAAATTTCGGCGACGTCGTTCACAACTAGATAAATTTCTGCGTCAAACAATAAACTAACCCCGCAAATCGATTAAAGAAGGACTGGGCAAAGTACACAAAATTTTCTCTCACACATCCAGACATACGCCTATGGGTTTTCCTCTGATTTGGATTTAGAATGGTCTAAAACGGATTCGTGAGTGTTTATTTTTTCCCCTCCGTTGAGTGTTGTCCTCCTTCACCCCAGATTATTCACATAGGGACGACCAAGTTTGACTGTGGAAGTCCTAAAATCCAGTGAAAACTTACAAACTCAGTTGAAAATTTGTGGATACAAGAACAGTTATCTGTAGGACGTAACCCATAACAAAATTATTATAGTAATTACTCCACATAACCCTGTGTGAAATGACCAAAATTGCAACCTTAGTATTCATTAATTTTTCCGGTAAATTATGAACCATCCCAGTAATTAATAATTATGTGAAATGGAAATGATAGTATCTCCTTCAATTAAACTCATATTACTCTGTACACACTCATGTTTTAGAGAAAAATAAAGACATGTCAATGGGGATTTTAATCGATTTTAGATTTTTAATCGAAAGTAGATCTGCTTCTATGATTTTTCAAAGTTTCGACCGTTTATGACGTCACCCGCCCCTCTCGCCTGGGCGGGACCCCCCAGCCCACTGTAACGTCATAAACGGTCGAAACTTCAAAAATTCATAGGAAAAGATTTACACACGCTAGAAGGTCGCGGTTGGTACCAAAATTCTCAGAATGAGGTCTACCTTAGATTAAAAATAACAATAAACAGTTTTTCCTACCCAGGCGCACACCCTATTACAATTAACCCAAATGTGGATCCTAGTTTTTGGATCTAGCGATTGCTAAAAATTTTTGTCAAAATGGGACCACAATTATTTTTTGTAACCACAATATTTTGTATAGTTTTGCCAAGAACAAGAAATTTATCAAAAACATGCTTGTACATTGCAAGATTGTTCAAAAATTGCGGCCAGAAATTTTGACTTTTACTGTTTGCTCGGATTTAAGACTGTGTACATTCGATTGAGGGATGAAAAAAAGGGTTATACTTTTTTCGGTCTACGCTGAAGTAGGCCAAACTGAAAGTAATTTATTCACTTCTTTTTTACCCGAAAAAATCCTGACATCAAAAAAGTTTAGCAGAGGGTTGAATGGCTCCCACAACTCGTTGTCAATTCTCTGTTTGTTACAAGTTCGAGACAGTTTGTAATGGCTTCGGTGGTCTCTAACGAATTGTACGAGGTTAACGGGAATTTCACGTATTCAGGTGCAGTAGGAGAGTCGTTTGTTCATCTTTCGGTTCGTTGGCTGTCATTCCTGTCTTGTCCTTCTTTTTGTGGTTCTTTTGTGTTTTGTTTTTGGTGGTCCTTCAAAATCGTGGACGCCCCAGAAGGGGTTCTCCTAGTAGAATACTGTAACATCTCCAAAACCCTAAGGTGTGCGGAATCGCGACTGGAACGTTGGAAATGTTTAATTATTCCCCAATTCATTCGTTGGCAATCATCGCTTCAAATCTCTCGCCATCCTCTCTAGGTGAAAATCATTTGCTACTCGCTTGATTCCCGTCCAGCTGCAAATATGTAACAACTGTGACGCACGCATTCTTCCGACTCCCTTACGTCCACTGATCCTTCTAATCATAATTGTCTGCAATAGACAATACTCAGACCCCGTACGTTTAGATCTCAATCCCGTACAAGTGTATTGCCAACTCGCCAGCGTCGTGAAAACCTAAATTCCGGGGAACAAAACAATATTCATTCTGTTGAATGCTAATAATGCATTCTCGATCGTACATCGAAACTCCAGAGACAACGTTTCCAAAACCCATTGGCGGTGATTACGTTTGGAAAAAGTACAAATTCTAGAATATGCCCTAAAGATTTAATTGAACTTTATGCATTTCTCGATTTTTAGCAGCAGTTGTTGGTAATGTTGCTGTGTTCGGTATTCTACTAACTGCCGTTAGCTGGTTTAATGAACCGGTTTCCGTGATATCACATAGTTACGGTCAGTCGCCCCGGGAGATTATCTGGATTGGTCAGCGCTCGTGGGCGGTATGTATCGTAGATCTTGATAATTTTTCGGGTTGGAGCGTTGGTGAACCCCGATCCACTTCATCAGAACCAATTCTGATTTTACCTCTGGAAGACAGCTGATAAAATTCAACACGAGATGGTTGTTTAGTTTACTTTTATGAGGCATTCTGCTACCCAACAGCTAAGCTCATGGATAGGGGACTACTTGTCCACTTGTGCAAATCCGTATGATTTTGCATTATTAGAAATGTATTCTTACTGTGAGGACACTATTAGATGAATATAGTCCTTTTGTGTCCTCATTTATTGCGGAAAATAGTTAGGGACTGGTTTCAAGATGATTTCTCATCAATTTAGTCATGGTCTGATCGTCGGGAGCCACGTAACTTCGATATGTTATTAAATATTGAAATTAGGTTGAAAAAGCTTCCTTTTTGGATGGGGCTCACAAGAATGTGTGATTTACTGTTAGCACATGAGGTGGCTGTCAAAATCTGACTTACATTCTCCCTAGGTACTTCAGTGTCAGACCTCAGCCTCGCACATTCCTGAGAAATGTCTTCACGTACCTTCCTCAGAAATCAAAAAATCTCCCTCCACACCTCCCGCCGGGAAACTCGAATTTCGCGGAACACCGCCCTTTTGCCTTGACGCGAAGAATTGAATTATTCATGAACAACGGCAAGAGAGGTCAGTGGAACCTTTTAGGGCTCCCAGGAAGAGAGGGGAACATCAGGCGCTGGTCCTAAACGATCAAACCGACCCGCCGTTTACTCGAAATTTGTTCTAACCATCAAGGCGGTGAATTCTTCTCGAATTGGGGTGTTGACGTGTCTCCTGTTGCGTGCGAAAATCAAATCCTGCTATTCAGACAGTACACCATGATATTTTCCGCCAGTACAACCCTAGTTCGCCCTACTAAAAGTTAGTCGTCCCTTATCAGCTACACGGTGAGGGTGGCTTTCATTCAATAGCTGTTTTAGTTATTAACAGTGGATTTTTCTCACATTACACTGTAGGAAAGGATGTACTTTTAAAGAGCAATAATGCGTTCCTGGTCATACTTAACACTCCACGGATGGATTACTTTCGCGTCACAATACCAACAGATTGGACTACTCCGTGAGTCACCCTCCATTTGTTTCCTCTACCACACTATTCCGATCCAAACCTCATTTTACCTCTCCTAAATCTTTTCTAGAATTCTTGACTATTTTCGTGTGCTTACCAGATGATTTACGAAACGTAGTTCCATTTAATCCTACCCGCCAAAAATGAGTTTAGTTATTGGGTAAATAGCTGGGATTATTCCAGCTGAAATGTGTATGAACGAGACTACGCTCATGTTGGATTACACCAAATTTCAATATACGTGTGAACATCTAAATATAAACTTCCCAGCTTTAACTGGAAATTGTGCGAAAATCCACTCGTGTAGTTGGCACAATTATTTTACAATTGAGAAGTTTGATTCCAAAAGGTACTAAAGACCATTTTTATCAAACTTGAGTTAATACTTTCCCAGGGTTTTAAGGGGGTAGTTCTTCACAAAAATGCGATTATTTTGGAGCAAAAGATAATCTATTCCCCTGAAAACGAGAGTGAGTATTCCATTCAATTTCATAAGGTCCAGCACAATGGCGGTCTCTCACGCGTTTTGTTTCAAAAAGTACTATATACTCTTCGTTTGATTCCAAAAAGTACTAAGCGCTACGTTTTGTTTCAAAAAGTACTATATACTCTTCGTTTGATTCCAAAAAGTACTAAGCGCTACGTTTTGTTTCAAAAAGTACTATATACTCTTCGTTTGATTCCAAAAAGTACTAAGCGCTACGTTTTGTTTCAAAAAGTACTATATCCATAAATATGATATTTCAAAACTCGTTCAAAATTATTTCAAACCTTGAAAAAATTTACCTTTTTTCCAAAAATATTTATTATAATTTAGAAATATATACATAAAATATCATCATCAGTTTATAGCACGTTTTTCAGGTCGCTATGGTTTTTCGCGTTTTTCTCATGCTTGACCAAAATGGACCTTTTGGAATCAAGCTCCTCAATTAATCTGTTATCCATGTTGTCGACCCAGATTTCGTTAGCTTTTTTGGCAAGTTAGTCCATGGCTAAAACACATTCTGTGTTAAAATTACATAATGTATCAGGTTGGTACTTCCTTAAACAATGATAAACTATTATCGCTCATATCGGAGTTATATCAACCATACATTATTTATTATTTATTTATCTATTTATTGTACAAACGGGCGAGCCCAATAACAAAGTAAGTAAAAAAAGATCAGAAATAGTAATCATGTATTTAGTGAAAAAGAGAAAAAAAAGTAGTGATAAAAAGAATAACGTCTTGTAGGTTGGCAATTACACAAAAAGGATGAAACAAAAAAGGCACTGTGAAAAAGTAAAAAAGGAAAATATGTCAGATTTAGGGGTGTCTAATAAAAAGGTGAAGAATTGATGACCGTCTTGAATTCGTTGAAAGAGCTGGTGAACATATCGAGGTCTTGATAGAGGGATAAAAGATGATTTGCTAGGCGTGGTATTCTGTGGAGTGGACGGTGTTGAAGATAGTTGTACGGGGAGAATGAGACGGAGAATGGGTTACAGCTTCATTGTCTTTCACCAGGCACCTGGGTGCACGGTTGTGAATAAATTTCCACGAGCTGTTATAATTTCAATTTACTGTATAATCTATCGTCAGTTCGCGACTCAAGGCCAGGTGAATCCCTCTTCCCCTCCGATGTCAGTTAGTCGATACAAGAACGCGTTGGGTTGAAGTTAGGTGTTTCTGATTCAAAGTCGCCGACAACTTGGGTCATCGAGATAAACCTTGTCTAATTTACCGTCTTAAACTCTGTGGTCGGTAGAGGTTGTGGGACCTAATGGATTCAACCTGAAATCAAAACTTCATCACATCGCAGCCATTGGCAACTGCATTTTTCTAAAAAATTCCCTTCACACACGATCTAGGCACTTATGTAGAGCAATGTGTCAAACGAAAAATTTCCTTTTGAAGTGACTTTTTCCCGACAAATGTTGGGCGTGTTCGCGAATGCTCGATCTGAATATATTTTCCTCCCTTTTCCCGTCGATTGGTAATCCAGAATGTCGGAAATATATTCATAGGCTTCAAAGGGAGATTGCAATCTGGTTGTTTTCTTTCAAGCTCTCACAATAACAAAGGGTGTAGAATAGACTTTTATCAAGGTCAAAATATAACGAAGCTCACAGAGGAGAGTTTCATTCCTGCGTTATACATTTCTTTACTCCTCTCTCGGAAGCACCTCAAGAGTGTAGTGGAGGTAATATGAGATTTAGCTTCTTCAATTATTAAAGGTAAGTAAGTCTTGTATTTGTGTTCTCATTTCAGAGCTCTCAGATCAACTTTGGTGTTCTACTCGTCTTTTTATTTATGTTATGAGATAAACAACACAGTAAAAAGATGAAAAGTATTGGAAATACAAAAAAAACTTGATATGAATTAATCCTGGTATCTAGACTAGAATTAATTATCTTGAATTAAAATGACAATTAATTGTATATTTTTTAGAATTGAAAATTATTCTCGACTTTACAATCCACCATCATATTTTCCAAAAAATTCCTGTTTATTAGGCACGAAGCGGATATGAATCTTTCCCGTTCAAAATTGCCAAGTCTACTGAGTAGAGGTTATTATATCTCGACTTGACAATCCACCATGATACTATCGCCAAGTAGAGACTAGTACAAGTCAATTTTACAATCCATCATCATACTTTCCAAACAATTCCTGTTTATTACGCACGAAGCGGATATGAATTCCTCCCGTTCAAAATTGCCAAGTCTACTGAGTAGAGGTTATTATATCTCGACTTGACAATCCACCATGATACTATCGCCAAGTAGAGACTAGTACAAGTCAATTTTACAATCCATCATCATACTTTCCAAACAATTCCTGTTTATTACGTACGAAGCGGATATGAATTCCTCCCGTTCAAGATTGTCAAATCTGTTACAAGTTGATTTCTCTATGGAAGAACAATATAGGACTGTAGGCCATAAAGTGTTGACCTCTCATTCACGAATTACTAAAAAGGACCCCACCAGTAACTATCTAATACCCCACTAATAACCTCTGTGGTCTGTAACTGAGTTTTCATGGCCAAAGCTATATTGTTCTCAATATTTCAACACAATGATTTATGTATAAAAAGATTTGTGTTATTACTCAGTAGGAGCTATGTGGTACAACGTATCTCTTACTATATTTGAGTAAATTAATGGCTCGGGCGAGCAACTTGGCCTTCTTTCTCTTGGAATGAATTCTATATTATGTTGTATTATTCATTTAATTGTTATTAGTATTATAATTAATATTTTTTCCATAACAGAAAAACTCTTCAAATTTACTCTTATTCTTCAAGCTATTCTATCAGAGGTGAAAAGATCAATTAAAATAATAATTTTACAAATCTGCCTTATGAGAATTTGATGCTTAACCCGGCACTCCATGCCGCTGCTCTCTGGAAATTCCTGTAATTCTCTAATACACATCGTTCCCCGTAGAAGCCTAGATATCCTTCCACCAACTAACTGACCACCCATACCCGAACACGCTGACTTTTCTTTCACTCCTATTAGTTGTTTTCGGTACTGTATGCCGCCAGCGGGTTATTGTGTGTGTTCGTCCCTAGTCAATAATGAGTGAAGCTCGTAGGGAAGAAGAACTTCTCTAAACAGTGATTTGCACGTAATACTTCAGCTTCCAGTTTACGTAAAATCTGTCTGAATCAGATGTTTAGGTTTTTAGCGCATACCTCTTTTGAAGAATCTCAGAGATAATATTCATGGTATTTTTTGCATTACCTTACATTTCAAATAACTATATAGTTATTTGAAATGTTCATTCCTAAAAATCTAGTCATTTTGGTTTATTATTTTCAATAATAAGCCTTTGGAATCGAGCAAGAAAAAAAAAATTTAACCCCCCCTCAAAATTTGATGGTTTACGTTTCAAGGTACGTAGAATCCAAAAATCGAATAAAAATTTGGCCGTCCGTCCGCCGTCCGCCGTACGCCGTACGCCGTACGCGGCACTTTTGCCACTTAGCATTGACCGATTTTGATGAAATTTGGTATGTAGGCTCCATTTGGGGTCTAGTTGTGCCCCGAAGCTTTTGGTTGATGTAGGTCACTCCTAAGGGTTCCAAAATCAATTTTGAAATTTTGAAAACGCCCTAACTCAAAAAATTTCGATATAAAGGTATTGTTTTTCCTTCAAATTAAGATTCTATAGAATTTTTAGAATTTTTTGAGACCACGCGGAGCTCTGTAGGACAAACCGTTCGCTCCCTACGAAAATTTAAGGGTTTATATTGAAATATATATATATAAATCCAAACACGAGTGTGAATCGCAAAAGAGGCCTAATCTCCGTTCAAATTAGAGCTGACCAAAATGCAATCGATGGTTGGTAATTTTGATTTTTTTAAAATTTTTTTTATTTTTTATTTTTTTTATTTATTTTTCTTTTCATATTGGATGGTTGGTGATTTTGTAGACGAGTGATCTATATAAAAATAATAAACCGTTGTGTAATAATTTGCAGCGTTTTTACTAATTTGACGATTTAACACGATTCGTTTATAACAAAAGAGTTATTAACACAGAATGTGTTTTCGCGATGACCTACCGAAAAAAAATCGTCACGAAAAAGCGACAGAAAAAACCGTTACGCGCCTTTTATAATGATTTTCACGTGCAACCAAGCCATTGGTAAGGAAATAGAACTCCCGCAGTGTTCATTGCACAGAAATTGTTCACCATTCGTTGGAAAGCTCTCAATTTATATAGTATTTTTCTTGTAGTTACATATTTATTTATATAACATTTATAGGGTTTTAGACCAAATTAAATGTCTAACAATTATTTATTTTATTATTGCCAAAGACTCCACATTTATTATTGTTGTTTTTTATTTAACGGATGACTAGCATCGCAAAAACACATTCTGTGTTCCTATGATTTCATACAGAGTATGGAAAAAGAAATAAACCGGGGGGTGCAGGGGGGCGGAGCCCCCCGCCGAGGCGCAAAGCGCCGAGTTTTATTGAAGTTTCGTTGAGATGTTATAAATGAAAAGTACTTAAGTACCTATCATTCGAGAATGTCTCTTTAATATCCCTGATATTTTTATCATAAATGAATATAGACATTTTTCCGTGGTTTCGGTATTTATTTCAGAGTAATTTACCATAAATTGAGAACCGCAAAATACAATCACACCGAAAAATAAAATTATTTGAAATCAGATTTTGTTTCGTGATTTTTCTGCGGAATTATTTTACAGATAACGATGAATCCAAAGTCGTCATTTCATGGAATTTTTTATGCTGAATAGCGTGGTATATTTTATTTGGCCACAAAACACTGAATAGAATAGGTTATTATCAGTTTAAGAGGTAATTCCGTGAGGGCGGCATGGAGCACCGCCCGCAGGTTAATTGCTTCGTCCAATACCGGTGCCCGAGGGTATTGTATGAATAGTTAGGTACTAGTAGCAACGAATTCGAGGTTTCACCCAACATCTCAACAATACTTACCCCAATTGGATCTGAGGCTATTGGGATTGGACTAGCTAAACCGAACTTACTATCATCCACTCTGTATGTATTTGATTACACGTGTAGACGAAGTCAAATATTAGGATTTTGCTCGAAAGACCTTTGATGGGACAAATGTCGATTCGTACTACCTCTGTTTAGATTCATCAATTTGCTAGTTAAACTACTGAAAACAATCATGTTTTTCAATAAACTTACAATTAAGAATTGTGATTTTGTAATGAAACTAATTGAGAAGTAGCGGAGATATTGCAGTAATTTTATGTCGAAGGGAATAGAAGGTTTCGCAGCAATCCAAATAATTTACTAGCATTAGGATTTCACATACTTAGTCCTTTGTGTAAAAAGAACGTGTTTGGTTTCGGGACATTTTCATGAAAGTTCTGCTTATAACGTTCTTGATATGAGGAAAGACTGAAGATTAGGTTCAGCAATGAGAAAACTTGAGAACAGAATTTTAAAAACGGAAATTATATTCCTCTTAGGTAGACATGATTGGATAATGACAGCTTGAGTGATAATGATGATATAATATATATTATATATATTATATCAATATATATTATATATCAATATATATTATATAATGATATATTATATCAAACATGATATTAACCAATTCCCACCTACCTCCCTAATTAGTATACTAAATTGTAGAGATTGCGAATCAACCTAGTCTACGTGGCTGGAAAAACCAAATCCGTCAAAAAACAATTATAACTTAGGTGAAAATAATTTTCAATATATTAATATTATAATTATTATAATATTCCCTTTATTTCCTTAGGAGTTCTACTTATGTAATTCTATATTATGGGTATTATTATTAAAATAAGTATTTTAAGTAGTTATTATACTTAGTAGCCCTGACAAAGGCAGCCAAACGCTTGGTGAATGGTGTGAACCATTTTGTTGAACTACAATCCCGATCACATTTATATTTAATATAACGATACCTTAACGTTCAAAGGTACTTTGACCAAAAACGGAGTTTTGAGAAAAACGCAATAGAGGGTTTCACTGTCAATTGATTGGGAATGAGGTCTTCAGGATTAAAACTCCTCTTTCGCCGAGCTTTCAGTAAATTTATCGTCTGCCTCAGGGCTCAAAGGATGTATTATCGAGTGAACATCACATCAGCGCGAATCAACGGACAGATAGTTAAAGATGCCACCATAATTGGTGGGAAATAAGATTTGGAGCTATTGCAGGTTATTTTACCTTATTGAATTCGAATTTTTCTGAAATTTAAAAAAATATTTACAAATTTGGAAGATGGGTGGACATACCTTCTTTGTACTGATATATTACGTTTTGTTGTTTCTGAAGGAAATTTATCTCGGAAACTATTCCTAATTGGAAAAACTCATAAACTGCATCTAAAAATCAATAACATACATTTTGTGAAACGAATAATATGTCCTGAATCATAAATTAAGTAATAAATAGTAATTAAGTATTTAAATAATTTTTACAGTTCAATTTCACGGCTTACATGACCCGCTTTCATAATATTTAATTTTCTTGAACAATTTTGTCCCTTCAGACTTGTTTGTGCAATTTTATTGATTTTTATTACACTCATTTTTTAGGATTATTCATTGAAAATTTGTTTATTCCATAATACTTTTGCTTCCTCACTACCGAAGGTAGGGAAGCTTTGTATTCGTGAAAGAAGTGAAAAAAAAAATTGTCCTCCAAAATCAAAATTTCCACTTGCTTTTTGCGTTTTAGAGCTTCCCGAACAATTTTGGTTCCGTGTCTGTCTGTCTGTCTGTCGGTCTGTCTGTCTGTCGGTCTGTCTGTGGTCAATCCTTGTCCCGGGCAAAACTATACTAACCTGTGGTCCGATTTTGATGAAATTTTCAGGCATTGTGCGGGTTAGGTCCCTATAAATTCCAGCACCTTCGGACCAATAGGAGCGAGTGCGCATGCGCAAACGTGAATTTCCTGGAACCTCGGTTTCTCGGTTTCTAATGAACCGATTTTCCTCAAATTTGGAGGTTAGTTAGGGACTAACTTCTAAGAGACACCCTATAAGTTTCAATCAAATTGGTCAAGCAATAGCCGCTGCGCATGCAATGGAGAATGCTGAAGGCGCCTGAGTGATCACTGATCAGCTGAGTGAGCTCCAAGGCCATTTTCTCTCCTGTTGAACGCAGGAAGCTGAAATTTGAGAGGCAGGGTCAATGGAGAATGCTGAAGGTGCCTGAGTGGTCACTGATCAGCTGAGTGATCTCCAAGGCCATTTCCTCTCCTGTTGAACGCAGGAACCTGAAATTTGAGAGGGCGGGTCAATGGAGAATGCTGAAGGCGCCTGAGTGATCACTGATCAGCTGAGTGAGCTCCAAGGCCATTGTCTCTCCTGTTGAACGCAGGAAGCTGGAATTTGAGAGGCAGGGTCAATGGAGAATGCTGAAGGTGCCTGAGTGGTCACTGATCAGCTGAGTGAGCTCCAAGGCCATTTCCTCTCCTGTTGAACGCAGGAACCTGAAATTTGAGAGGGCGGGTCAATGGAGAATGCTGAAGGTGCCTGAGTGGTCACTGATCAGCTGAGTGAGCTTAAATATTACAGTGAAGGAAAGATAAAGAGGGAGAGGGAGCAAAAACCTTTTCAAGGTATGTCACATTTTAGCCATTAGGCTCTAAGCGGAAATCATCCGGGGGTGCAGGGGGCGATGCCCCCGCCGAGGCGCGCAGCGCCGAGTTTTCGCCAACTGATTCTATACGTCCATGTTACAATGAGTGAGGAAGCTATACTGCCCACCCAACTTGGCAGACGTTTTTTTTCAAAATTAAGCCTATCTCTATCATTTTGGAAACCCATTGACACATTGAAATCATGATGACCCAATCTCCGGTTCGAATAGCTTCAAAATCCGAACCCCTCATTTCCTTATTTGACACTGAACCGGAAAATCATCAATCATTATTCAGTCAACGTTCCCGAAATGCTCTGAATACGATGTTATCTCAAGTGTCTCGAAACACACGTGTCGAACCTGTCGACTCGAGTTGATTGTCTGGACTCCGCAAGCTTGACGGGTTTGAATATAAAGTAGGAAACGCCTCGCGAGCTTGCCTTGAGATACTCGAAGGTCTGAGAACTCTCCAGATTTACCCTGCCGCTTCGCAAAGTCTCCTTCGAGGCTCAAAATCCAATTATTACCGAATTCCCGTCTATACACTTTGCATCGCGAACACTCTGAGTAAACTGCGGTAGTACATGGCTTCTGAACACGATGATATAACATTTTCGAACGAATTAGTCCTTTTTGGGATGCATTGTGGATCTATTTCCCGGAAAGTTATTAACTTATCTATATTATATATCTAATATACTCGTAGCTTTTATCTACCTAATGTATTATTTACCTAATATATTTGTGTCTAGCTTCATCGCTCATACAGCTGATGACTTCTCTGATCTATTTACAACGGCTTAAAATGGGAGAACATCGATATAAACATGCATGCAAAATGTTACCAAAACAACACCATTCGGGAATACGCTGCAAATTATTACACAAAGTTTATTATTTTACTTTATAGCACTCGTCTGCAAAGAATACCGCTTTTCCAATATCTGAACCTAAAAAACATATTTTCGCTCAGGGTTAACTTCCAATTTTATTTTTGACAGTAGGCATAACATCTGCCAATTTTATTTTTGAACCTAAGCGTCAACCAGCATAACATCGTTATTCGAAAATTTTGGGTCCCTTCTTATTCATAACAAAATTTGATTTTTGGTTGCTTACTCTACAAGGAGAAAGACACAAATCGCATTTGAATAGCCAATTTTTGAACGGAGATTTGGGATTTCCGTCAGTAAACATTCATTTGTTACTCTGATTCATGTTTTTGCTTTATTATTCGTCCCATTTTGGTTTATTATTTTCAATAATGAACCTTTGGAATCGACCAAGAAAAAAAAATTTTAACACCCCCCTCAAAATTTGATGGTTTACGTTTCAAGGTACGTAGAATCCAAAAATCGAATAAAAATTTGGCCGTCCGTCCGCCGTACGCCGTACGCGGCACTTTTGCCACTTAGCATTGACCGATTTTGATGAAATTTGGTATGTAGGTTCCATTTGAGGTCTAGTTGTGCCCCGAAGCTTTTGGTTGATGTAGGTCACTCCTAAGGGTTCCAAAATCAATTTTGAAATTTTGAAAACGCCCTAACTCAAAAAATTTTGATATAAAGGTATTGTTTTTCCTTCAAATTAAGATTCTATAGAATTTTTAGAATTTTTTGAGACCACGCAGAGCTCTGTTGGACAAACCGTTCGCTCCCTACGAAAATTTAAGGGTTTATATTGAAAAATATATATTTATAAATCAAAACACGAGTGTGAATCGCAAAAGAGGCCTAATCTCCGTTCAAATTAGAGCTGACCGAAATGCGATCGATGGTTGGTGATTTTTATTTTTTTTTTTTATTTTTTTTTATTATTTTTTTCTTCATATTGGATGGTTGGTGATTTTGTAGACGAGTGATCTATATAAAAATAATAAACCGTTGTGTAATAATTTACAGCGTTTTGATCTCATAGGGATTGAACGGGTGGTCCTACGGAGCTGTGGGTGATCTCATTCTATGCTACAAAGTCAATAGTGTTTTAATTTATGAAAAAACAATAGCTTTATTTCGAAAGTTTTTGAGACAGGGTGTTTTGAAAATTTTAAAGCTTATTTTCACCCCCAGAAGTTACCTACTGGTAATAATGCGAATAAAAAAAGCCTCGGGGCACAACTAGACCTCAAATGGAGCCCATATTCCAAATTTCATCAAAATCGGTCCATGGGAACTAAGGAAAGTGCAGCGTACGGCGGAAAAATTGTTATTCAATTTTCGAATTTCACGTATCTTGAAATTAGGATAATCAATTACCTCATTATTGGATGTTCCATAACGTTTTTCCTTCAAAATTTTTTCCTATCAAGAATGTTAAATGAGCAAATTTTATCGACAATGTATCAGGTTTAAGGGTACAATTTGAGTCTATCCATCCAATTTTGAAAAACAAACACCCGAGTCAAATCCAATTGAGAAATAAGTCTTAGAATTCCATGCGTTCGAAAATGGAGCATCCAAACTCCTAATGTACAGAACAAGATAATCCATAACTAACTCATGATAGATGTAGGATGTTGACAAGTGTAAAGTCCGGACGTTGAGGTAGTTGTAACTATCCACTAACGAGCGACGAAGGTACATTGTTGACAAGAAGGGGGTCTAGCCGAGTGTTTGTTTAGCCCTGATAAGCATGTTGGTCTTGGGGTCTCCCAGTTGCACCCGAGGACCCCATTAAATATTTCATTTGCTTCTCTATAGTGATACATCGCCTTTTTCCTGTCTTTTTTTCCTTAAAAACATGAAAAACATCAGGGGCTCGGGGATGGTTTCTTTTTTCAACCCTCTGACGAGTAATTACGCGACCTGGCCCGGGAGGTCGTATTAAAAAAAGAAACGCCTCAGAGAGATCGACCTGTCCGTCAAAAGAATTTTTTTTTCCTTTTGACCGTTATCACGCGAAATAGGAAAAACGAACCCTGAATGTATCAGGGATAGCATGATGGATTCCTCCTCAAATCCGACTCCTGAAATGGAAATCCTCCATAGGTCAATTGCTTGGTTTTTCAACTCCGCACAGCTTTTTCAAGTTCAGTATTCACTCCCATTATTAAAAATGAAAAAAGTTTGAGATGGAAATAAACCCCATTAATCAAGAAATAAAATCGAAACTCGATTTTGAAATAAATCAAAGGTGCTATGCCAGACTCGGTGGAGGTTTTTTTTTTTTTTTTTTTTTTTACAAAATATGACGTTTAATTGATCTACCTGGCCCTCACAGTTGCCATCTGATTGGGTTCGGCGTCAAGTCAAAAAAGCTTCCTTTCTACTTTTTCTAAGATTTTAAATTTATGCACCCCATGGATCAATATAATTTGATGTGTCAACGTGAATTATACGAGAACCCGTCGTAGCCAACAAGTCGTGTACAGGAGGAAGGCGCTTTCGATATAAGGACATCACCAGAGAGAGTACTTTTATGATGATGCGTTTCAAGCAATTCGAGATTGAATATCAACAACACCTCCAATGTGACAGGTTTTGGTTGTTACTTGAATGGTAATAGAAAAACAAATTTTGAGATTCTTGGTCCATCAATTCCCGGGGAATTGGCCCAACAACTTGAAGATTGGCCTCGATTTCAATTGGCTCTTTGATAGGTTTCGACGTTGTTCTTTGACTCTTAAACAGCCTTGTCAGGGGGCTTGTGTGGGCGAAGATAAAATTCTTGAATAAAGCAAAACTGGAGTGGATGGAGTGTTGGATCCTCATTTATTATTTAAGTTGTTGCCAACCACATGGCATGTGTTGATACTTGTGGAAAGTTCCCAGAAAATATAATTCATTCTTATTCTGAAAATAGACTAGTTTCGTATCATATTCAATACCGAGATCTAGAGATTGTTACATATAAAATATGACGTTTTAATTGATTCAATTTTGAGAAAAATGGCAAATTTTTGGCTATTTTCAGCAATGGTATGCCGAAAATCAACCACTGACATGTAATTTGTCATGCAAAGATGGTCAATTTAATTTTTTTTGTTTCCAAATGACTCAGGAATAACGGTAATTGGGTCTGTTCGTCGAGAAAATGTTCGGAAGAAATTAGGGAAGCTAATAAAAGTCGAAGATTCGAACGATGGTAGCTGGGTGTGACGTAGCAAGTTGTGTGACGTTGCTCGCCTTCAGACATTTAGGGAGGGCCGCTTTTTTTTCAAACGTGTGATCTCTAACTAATTTTTCTACCACCTATTATTGTAACATTGGGCAAAATGTTGGAGTATATAGGTTTTAAATGCTGCTGAATTTAAGGTCAAAAACCTGAATTTCCGACCAACAGAAATACCCCATTTCTAATGAAAAGTTAAATTTTGCCAACTGAAGCCATTCAGATGATGAAATGATTTTTTTCTTAGGCTAAGTCACTGCGGCAACATTGTGTCTTTTCGTGGAGAGGGCCACTGCTGATTGGCCCAGGAAGTTTTTAAAGACTTGAACATTCGGGATGGTCATATTGGTCATGCAGGGAATTGCCTAAGTGTGGACGGGCTTTACTCGACTGTTCGTAATAGATCAACCAAGTTCCAGATTTTCAATGCAGTTGCACGAGCAGTTTTGTGTTATGGAGCCCAGGTAACGGGATACACACGGTCAAGTTCTCTGGAGCAGGTTCTGAGGTTTTTCATAAAGATGATACCCCTCCCCAGAAATACCCCGAATTATTTCATCTACCTGGAGTCTGGAGCTGACCCTATCTATGTGTAAAGCCTGTCAGTTGCATGTCGCTACATCCTTCAAGCTTTGAATATGCCTGAACACCGCTTCCCATGTGTTGTGGCCCGCGAAGACATCCATAGGAATGTATCGTGGTACGAAGCACTGAGAGATTCAGCAGCACGTTACAATTTCACCTTTGTGGGGGACATGGCAGAGTTGACATCATGGGGGCGGCAACTAGAAGAGCTAGTGGAGTCGGTTCGGACAGCATGGATTGAAGATATGCGATTGAGCGCAGCACAATCAAGAAATCCTTTATACCCCCAGCTCGATCATAGGCCATCATAGGCTAGCAGATTAGCGCAAGGAAGTCGTGGATCATCCATTGTGGGTTCGACGCTGGGTGTTGAGGTTCAGGGGTGCCCTCTTCGCGCTCAATGATGGCACTTACCGTAGATCGGGTAGTTCTCACCGAGTTTACCCTCTCTGCAATAGGGGTTAACGAGGACATTGTCCATTTTCTTGGAGTGTTTCCAGTGCTGGCAGAGTTTTGGAATCATTTTTTGGGCGTTGGAGAGCTGGAAATGCATGCTATAGTGAGAATCCTGAACGACAGTAGTGCATGGCTGAAGGCTGCTCGATTTGGCCATCGTTGTTGGACATAGCGTGACCTGCTCGTCAAGGAATCCAACTGGGACTAGTGTTCCCATGCATTGTTATTATTATTCTTTTTTTTTTTAATTTTAATATATTTTGGCTCAACCCACTAGGCAGACGGACGACTATTTAACAGAAAAAAAACATGATCGGCATGGACAATACATATTATGTATTTTTGTATAATTTTTAGTAGTTCATTGTCATTTTTGAAAATAAAATGTTTTCTTCTTCTTCGTAATAGAACAAATTGAAGGAAAAGAATCGGTGCTCCGCCTGCTAACCTTTGATGGACAACGAGAGAAACGTTCTTCAACATAAATTTCTCGTGATGGACATAAAAGCGCGGGAAAACACCCACGTGATGTGAGATGTGTGGAGGCGAAAGTCGTTGTAACCCTGAGAGGCGGGTGTGTCCTCGTGGCAGGGATGATAGATTTTCCGCTCAGGGACCTCTAAGTTAAATAAATCTCCGTCCCAACTCTTCGACCATAACTCATAAAGAAAAGACTGTCACCAAGGGCCTGGCCATTTGTTTGCATTACCTTCAACACCTCTTCTTCCTTCTCACCTCAGTCTCATCTCTACCTGAAAACGAGACGAATCTTACAGCTGAACAAACGTATTCACTTACATTTCATTGCTTTCTGAGCACTTTGTAGGGAGAGGAATGGTGTACACTCATAAATCATCCACGTACGAGTATTTTTTTCTCGATGAAAATACAGAATGGAGAATAGAATAGGTACTACTAAGAGATATAAACATCAGATTCTGAACGAACCACATCTTTGTATAATGTAACATCATTGAAACTCAATTCTGCTTAGCAGGAGTTGCCAATAACTCGTCTAAATCAAATACTGTGAAACAAAACCTCTACTTGATTCCTACAAAACTTTATAATTGGATAATGTTTCACAAAACACAAAATTAGAAATGTGATATACTCAGTTCAAGGTTAAGTTCTCGAACTCAAATTTCTGATTAAGATTTTCAGAACGGGTCATGTTCTATGTTGCTCACAAAAGCTTGTTATTCCGCAGTCTTAAATAGGCGTCCTGCAAATTTTTTTCTTGGGGCCACCAGATGCTACCAGATGCTACCAGGCCACCCTGCTTAGCTTACCCAGCTGATCGAAAGGATCTGTTTGTAATTCAGATTCAGCAGTCTTAATATGTGCCCCGCAAAATTTTGGCTGCTTGGGATCACCTAATGCAAATTTAGCTTGGCTAAATGCATTTTTTTTCAGCTGATCAGAGAGGCGCTCAGTTTTGTTATTGCATTAGTCACCATTAGTACGCAGCTACCATTACTAATCCAAAAAGTAACAACTATCATACGCACAAAGGAAAAGTTCAGTACCAACGAATTGGGAGACAGCGAAAAACCATAATACAGTAGAACTCCAATTATCCGAATTAATGGGGACCGGGACCCATTCGGATAATCAAATATTCGGATAATCGGAGTTTTTTAAAAAAAAATGCCATTGGAGAGAAGTACTTATGTACAAGTTTAGAAATAAAAATCATTGTTTTTCAAACATATCCGTCAATGTAAGCTGTTTTGCGGACACTGACTTCGCGGAGGGAAGGACAATAGTGAGCGAACGCGCAAACACTGGCTTCGCGGGGGGAAGAATAATAGCGCACTTAGACTTTTTTAGGACAAATTTTTTTCTGAAAGTGATTCGGATAATCGGCGATTCGGATAGTCGGAGTTCGGATAATTGGAGTTCTACTGTATTGAAAGAAACCAGATATAAGCGTGTAATTTCGGTCCCAGTGACGGCGATGGTCCCGGTCATGCAAAAATTGAAATTGCTGGCCATCAATTGAGATTAAATATGTCAAAATTAGATTGTCCAAAAATCATGCACCACACTGCATGACAATGAATAATTATAAATGGTCTAATAATGAAAAAAAAAAATCTCTTTTCGGATATTGTGTCGATGACTTTGAATCGGTTGGGGCCATCTCTAGATCGAACAGAAACAACAATAATCTAATTTAAAACAATTTAATAACATTTTATTACTAATTTCGACGTACACTTTTGGAGTTATGATATTAGATTTAATCATTTTCTGGATAAGTTCTTTACAGCGGACATAAAATGTATTCAACTCGACGTTGTCTTGGGTTTCAGTTGGATGAATCAGGTGTGATTTCTAAGCCAATGATTCGACCAATACTGTCCATCCAACTTGGAAGTGTTTCTCTTGTTATTTTTTCTCACTGGAACCTGAAGGCTCTCAAAGACTAATCCGTGTGTAAGCAGTCTGGTCCCTTGAAACACAGATTAACCCGATTCAACTGTGTGTGAGAGTAGAATGACAAATTCTCACGTTTCGATCCAAAGGTGGAATAAACCGCGTAACGACGAGTTCTCCCGTTACTCACCCAAATATAAAAGAATAGTGAGTGAGCAAGGGGGAAATTGCAATCGCACAACATCTCTCGTAGGTTTACGGTGACAATTCTTAACGAGACGGAGTATGATACCGAGAATTCCAACTTCCTAATTAACGAGTGTCGGTTGAAAGGCCGTTACGGAGCGACTTGAGGGCTCCAGCGACCGTATAATGAGCTGTTCATCCCACCCCAAGAAACCGTTACTATAGAACATTCAAGTACGAAATACTATGTACTCACATCCCGTAGGCCCAGGTATCCCTTTTCCGGGGGCACTTCAAATAATAATTGACCTACTTATCCGTTTTCTATAAGTGTCTCATTAAAATTACGCGGGAGGGCGATAGAAGATCGGATGGTGGGATCAATACTGCCGTATGCCTATAGGTTGTAAGTGGACACCCTCATTTGAGCTCAGAGTGAGTCATTAATCCAACAGAATGCGTGATTTCTTGAACATGAAGAGTAACCTCAGAAAAACCGTGTATATGCGCGATTAAAAAATCGATTTTGAAATAGAAAAAATGTGGTGTAATACATGGAATTCGTACAAAAGCGCAAAACGTGGGTTGGCAAAGAGCAAAAATGTACATTTGTCTCATGAGCACACTACTGCTTCCTACAGGTGTGATAGCGATGAAATTTATGCGAACCTCCTTGAGGGTATTCCGCACAATATTTCAACATTTTATATAAATCGAACCCTGATTTTCAGCAATAATTATTATGTCTTGAACAAGAATCACATTCAACCCGATGAAAAGACGTACAGACATGAAACCAATATTGTTCAAAAACTTCTGATACCAAAAAAGTGGAATTTTGGTTTTGAGATCCTAAATTTGACCTGGAGCCCAAATTTGTATGAAGGTACCCATCTTCAATAAGGAAGAAGGCAAATGTGTTTCAAAAAAAAAAAAAAACCTAACACGATAAAGGATAGAAAAAAACATGTGCAGAATTATTCTTTGGAGAATTTAATTTAAGTTATTTGTCGAAACAACAATGTGTAGGATAATAGTCAAGTAAGAAATGGCTAAAATAGGAAAAATACTATACGTCAAATTTGATATCAAAGAAGGAGTCCACGTTGTGAAGTTCTGCCGAGATCAATGTTTTCTTTACAATCTATAAGATAAAGACCTGAGCGAAAGATGCCATACGCTCAATCCTGTGGAACGCAGACGTTTGACTGACCTCTCGTACTTCCACAAGCTGGTCCTGGGTACGAATCCTGGGTACGACTCTCCATCGCTGCTCTCAATGGTCAGTTTCCAGGTCCCACGCCCTGGATCGCGTTCGGCAAATCTGTTCTGGGTTCCTTTCTCACCTACAAACTACTCTTACCACCGAAGGATGTGCAGAATGCCGCGGGTGGCAAACCTAGCACTAAAGACTTCGAGAGACACTTCGTCTTCGTTGAAAAATTGTTCACCATTCGTTAGAAAGAGAATAGTTAATATTCTTGACACATCACCTTCTCCCCAAAACGTGACTCTTTTTGCCTGTTAGCTCAAGGCTACATCTTCCATGCTAAAATTCTTGGTTGCATCATTGAACAGTATCACTTATGAATTCCCCACAATGAGAAATTTTTACGATTACGTTGATGGTATTTTGAGTTGACAAATAGCAACACGACCCCTACTAATCGAATTGTGATGTATTCAACGCTTATCTTCGACCAAGCCTCTCGAAGTAAGAGAAAAATTGGGCTGAACACAATTTGTGTTTCGGTAAAATCACGTTTACGCTGGTGGGCACGTTGTTTGTCCGAAGTTAATGAAATTTACCGAGATTGTCTCGAGATTACAACCGCATAACTTTGATTTTTTTTTTCAGAATCGGACAATGATTTTGCGTGGTCATTTCCGGGGACGAAGAATCTCAACTGGGGTTGATTTTATTAAAATCAAAAGATTTCAGATAGGTAGAAGTTATACTTGGGACAAGGATATGACAAAAATGTAATCAAAATCGTTCAGCTAGCTCTGAAACGCAACTCGTGAAAATTTTGTAAGACCAACATTATTTTTTATTTCCTTCTATATTTCAAAACGTAATTTGTGTTTGTTGCAGGCAGGTTTCCCTGTAGGGTGTTATGGGCGGTGAGCAGGAGGTGGGTGCCTGGGACTCAGTTCTGCTCGACCCCCTCTCTGAAGAAACCTTCATCACCAACCTTCATCAGCGATTCAAGAGAGATCATATTTATGTGAGTGACTTGTCGAAGTAAAATTTCTGTACAGACTTTCCGAGGATTAACCCTGATTTGACCACGGTAACAGTAGTGTCACCGAAAACATCTCAGGAACTCTACATAATTATATCCACAAGTGTCATCGGTGTTCAGTCAGAACGTATCGTTATAATTCATAGAACACAAGAAATTGATTCAAACGATTATTATTCAGACAGTTGGACTTTGGAGAACAATATTGCGTAAGAAAAGTAAAAGCAAGAATTCAGAATTTTACTATTTGAAAAATCTACGTGGAACTCGGAAATTGAGCACACATGCGAGAACGAATAAAACTGAAGTGGCTGCCTAAAAGCGCCTAGTAAAGTCCCACCTACTCAACTCCTGCATTCACAACAATCTGAATAACCAAAACTAAATTGCAATTTTAAATTTAATGGACAGCAGAATTTTTTTGAGCTATTGGAAGTCTCAAAATATAGTTATGACAAAAATTTCCAAGAAATTCGATGGAAAGATTTCGAAAATTTTTGTCATAACATCATTTTTTGACTTCAATAACTTACAAAAAATGGTTCAAAACATTCAGCTCTGTCCATTAATTTTTAAATTGCAATTTAAATCCAGTTAATGTGGTGGAGTCACAATATGCTTTAGGTGACACTAGTGACACCATGGTTCAATTAGGGTTAATGATCCGCACTCTAGGGACTGACTATACGACTAATTTGCATCAAATTTTGTCTTATAATTTTTTTCTGAAACCTGATGCAATTAATCTAATGCGTAAAAATGCTCTTTGCAATGGTATTCTCAAATTTTAATTTACGAGCACTCTAAGGGAGTTACAATCATTTCTACACCAACTAAAATGCTTTATTCTCAAATTTTTCCGAGTGAGGGAGCTATAATTGTACTGCCTATTCTGCCCACCCAACTTGGTTTTTTCAGAAACCGCAATCTAATATTAGGCACTTGGCTTGTCCTGAATTCCAAAAAGTTCTCGCAACAACATTTTTTCGAAATTTAAAAGTAGGAACTTAGATTCTTCTAGATTTTAATATAATTAGAGAAATAATTAATTAGGAGGGGTGGAAAACAAATAGGTAACACATTAAGTTAGCAGTAGAATTATTATAAATTATGTATCTAATAAATTCACACATTTATGGAAATATATTACAAAAACTCCTACAGAACTATAATTTGTTCTTATAAATTAAGTGACCATTCCTGCGCTCTTTCCGTGATAAGCCACCTCCAATCCCAGTCCTCTTTAGAATACAAAAAAAAAAAAAAATTCTCACAGGTGGGTGTGAATTATGGGAATCATTAAAAAATTAATTGGGTGCTCCTTAATTCATCTCGAGGTTGGGAAAAAGAACGTTGATCTCCATTGGATATAACGGGTTTATTATCGCAGTAATTAATCCGAAAACAATCACTTTGCCAGTACAATTAGTCAAATCAGCAATATAGGGTGACGGAGGTTAAAATTCTGCAAATTATCACTCAATGGTTTATTATTTTACTAGATTGATTACCCGTCTCAATGGAACTCGGGTTTTCCATTACTTAACACTATGTATTGGCAGTAATATCGCTATCCGAGACCTGAGGGTGCCTTCATTACGAAATTTTTTTTTCGGTCGCTGAGGAAGCTCAACTGAGTGACGTGACACTCCTTTGAAATAAACCAACCAGTTCTAACCGTCTGACTCTATTCGAAGAATTTGATCGGCTGAATTATAAATGGAGATTTTGCCAATTTCCGTTTCTGAATTTCCGGTCCGCAGTTTCTGATTTGTTCACCCCTTATGTCCTTATAGGAAGCGAACGGTTGGTCCTAAGGAGCTCCAGGTAATCTCATTAAATTCTAGAAGTTCACTTCTTTTAGATATCGGTGGAACATCAATGCTTTTATATCGAGAGTTTTTGAACCTGATTTGAAAATTACAACCTCTAGTTTTCACTCCTTAGAAGTGACTGATTATAACCAAAAGCTTCGTGGCACAACTAACTAGACCCCAAATTTCACCAAAATTGGTCCATGGTTACTAAGGAATCTGCCGCGTACGGCGTATGGCGGACGGTATGAAAAAATTTTATTCGATTTTTGAATTCTACCAGGAAAATTTTGATAAATTTTTATAAAATTTTGATGGAATAGTTTTATGCAGATTTTGGTTGTATGCGATGTGGATAAAAGTATTTACACTTATAAGCGGTGAATGTAAATTCGCAAACACCATATCGTGAAAGTATAGAAGTACTTTTTAAACTAGTTTCCTTCACAACTACCACAACTATTTATATGATACATAAGTTCAGGTAGGTAGGTACCTATCTTTCGCGTACGTGTATGAATATCCATTTCTCATTCCTAAATGTCCACAAAGGTTTGTGGTTAATAAATATTTCCTTTCTCACTATCGATGGAAATGTTATACTCGTGTTGCAGTCACAACAATTTGGGTCCTCTAAGAATCTAAATTTTGACTTGAAATTAGAGTTTTGGAGCTTTAAAATGAATTGGTTTGTGCCAATGTATCTACCGGTCTGTCTGTATCAGTGGTAATTTTTTGTTTTGAGCTCAACTCGACAAAGTTTTATAATCTTAAATTTCCGGTTGAAAAAACAAATTACCCAAAGCACCCTTGCAAAGCACCAAAGCACCCCAATTTGAGAGTTATTATGAAATAAATTTTAAAATTTATATGATGGGTTCCGGATGATCAAGTATATCTTATGCTTAGTTATTGTTTTCAACTGTCTTCCAAGGAATAGAAAACAGACTTTACAAGGTTCATTTGGGAAGTCCTGGGGTCATAGAAAAGTTCCGATTCGATTTACTATTTTAAAATCAATCTCAGTTTCATCTAGCTTAACCTGGTAAAATCTTCCTCGTGTGTGCGGCCAAATCTTGTGTGAACTACCCATTTTCAACTCTACCCATTTTGCAAGATTTTTTTGCCAGTTCAACTCAGATCACCGAGGAATTTTGAAATTCACATTAATGAATAAAATGTGCGTTTTAGGCACCATATTGTGACAGAAGCCATCCGATTTTGAGAACTTAATACTTTGAATTTTGGTGAACATAAGCCAGAAACTGCAGTTTAGCATGGATGTGTGGGGCTTTTATCACGTTGAAATCAGTAGAAGACTACGAAGTCTTTGGTGGATTGCACTTAATACATTTTTTTCTACGAGTCTAATAATGGAATACCCTCGTGAGAGAACATTACCGAACCAAGCTATAACGTTAAATTAAATAGTTATTCGAGAGACAAGAGCTTATATGAGATCACATTCATGAATAACGAAGACAAGAATATCTGCATAACTTGTTAGAGTAAGCAGCCTTTTACCTGTCAAGGCACGTTAGATGCCATTTGAGTAACCTAACCGCAAGATGTCTCTTGTGAACCTTAAAATGTGTAAGACATCGCCAAACTCCCAAGAGGTTGATACTGGAAGGGGGATTTGAATATTTCCACCGCGTTACTCTCTTTCTCTCTACACAGCCGCAATTTCCGATTCTGCTACGAAGTGAATATTATATAAATTGCTAAGACTAAGTCGTAAATAAGTCTTGTTTTTATTTTCAATAAATTATTCTTTAAGAGGATCACGTATTACATAATGGCAGAGCTAAGATCTTTAAACCATTTAAGAAACTTGGTTTCGTTCATTTCCATTAATTTGACAAATTGATTCCTACCGATAATGAGAAACACATGGTTGACGATTATGCGATTGAGTCCTTACCTAGATACAATTTTCTGAACTACTATTAAATAGTTGTTCAGAAAGGATTAAATTTTAATCCTTGAACTTTTTTCAGTAAAAAGTTTAGGAAATTGTCTTCTATTCTTATATTTTTGAACAAAAAATATTGAAGTTCCACACGTTTTATATTTTGTTTTCGAGTCTACGAAGGTAGCGGAAACTTTGTTTTCACTTTTCAAGGTTGAAAAAAAAAGTTCTTCAGAATAAAAATTTCCACTCGCGTTTTACGTTTCAGACCTTTCTGAACAATTTTGGTTCCGTCTCTGTCTGTCTGTCAGTTTGTGTGTCTGTCTGTCATGAAATCCGTGCCACAGCCATAAAATTCTACATTTCTCATCCGATTTCGATGAAATTTTCAAGGATTGTGCGGATTGGCGTGTAGATGGTCCCCTATGAAAATCGTGACCCCGAATTGAAAGTATTTTGTGCGCATGCGGAAATGTGAAATCCTTGTACACAGTCATAACTTCCACATTTTCCAACAATATGCAGAGATTGTCCGGGTTGAAGTGTAGATGGTCCCCTATGAGGGTAGAGTAAGGTATTTAGAGATTGATGTTTTGAGATTAACTACTATGCATCGGATCATCTATACAATCAGGTTATGGATACGAGGAAGCTATGTGCCACACCCACTTGGCATTTATAAATCTAATGAGAGCCAGTCCTCACTATGTCCGTCCCAGGCCTTATCTGAAGAATCCAGATTGGCGACAAAATAGCCAATAAAGTCTGAAAAATGGAGTGTATATCATCAGTTATGGGCCAGCATTTTTTACCACAAAGATAAGCTATTGAATTTCAAAAATGAGTCAATCGTGTCAAAATCGGTCAAAATTCGTTTATACGGCAATTTGTATTTTAAGTTTTCGAGCTGGTCATTCTTAACTTTGTACCAAATTTAATCAAAATCGGTTCATATAACTGAGACGTGAAAGGAGGGCAGACTGAATTTTCTTCTATTTGATTTTCGGATTCTAGGTACGTACTTTAAAATGTACCTACATCATCAAATTTGTCGCGAGGGGGGGGGGTTGAATTCTTTTTTTAACTCGATTTCAAGGGTTTATTTTTGAAAATTAACCAAAATTACACAGAAGACCGGCCAAGCAATATCAGATTATACACTCCTGGTCAAAATTAGAGCAACATCCATTTCTTCGTTCTTCCCCTTCCTTCTTCCCATATGAAGTTTTTATCCTGGACTGGCCACCAAGGAGCCCAGACATGAATCCGATAAAGCATGTTTGGGACATGCTGAAAAGAAGAATTCGAGCCAAAAATCCACCACCAGACAATCATTAGCAGCTGGAAACAGCGAACGTGGAGTGGGACAATATCCTCAGGAGGATATCCAAAACTTGATTAGAGGCATGGGTAGAAGGCTCTAAGCCCTCATCCGAGCTAGAGGAGGTAATACCTAGTATTGAAAAGAAAAACTGGCATGATTCAAACCTTTTTATCACATTTGTAATCTTTATAATTTTACCACAAAAAGTACATTTTTCTTCAATTTTATTAAACACATCTTTTCTTCAAGAATTTGTGCCGTTTTTGGTTACCTTTTTCCTTCTAAGTTTGCAAAAAATGTGTGCAAATGGATAAAAACTTGATAAGGGAAAAAAAGAAGGGGACAAACAAAGAAATAGATGGCGGTGCTCTAATTTTGAGCAAGAGTTTTTTTTACAGAGATTCCATCGGAAACAATAAATGCTCTGGATGAGGGGGCCTACCCATAAACGCTAAATTATTTTGTGAATCAAGAACAGAAAATTTCTTAAAGATTTTGATTGCAGTAATACCTATTATGAATTTCCTCTTTTATATGAAAATTTCGTAATGAAGGACATAAAACTCTCGGATAGTGGTAGTTACTTCTCGTCAAAATGAACTTAATTGTTATCCTTGCGTGATGATATAGTTCGTAGGTATAATTATTGGATAAACCGTCGTTTTTCCCGTTGGATCTATGTAGAAAAATAACAATAAATTATTGTTCACGTACAATAAATAAATAATTGTTAAGAACCTTATTGGAGAATACGTGCTAACCAGCAAGTCGAGTACAGGAAGGGAGCACTTTTTATGTAAGGTCAGCATTATTAGTTCCGATGATGTACCCAATACATTAACCATAATCGTTGAGCATAATTCGCAGCATTTCCTCTAAATAACTGGAAGCACTTTATTGTTGAAAATAATAAACCAAAATAGTAAACCAAAACGATGAACTTACTATTTACTGGTTCCCTCAATTGAAGACGCCACTGCGGGTCGTTGCAGTAATACTCATAAGGTTGTTGAGACGCTCATACTTGGACGGATTTTGATGACAAAGATTCGTAGTCTTATAAAGGTGTTTACGTTAGCAGAGTGTATCTTCAAAAATGTTTTGGACCGTGTTTGATACTTTCTTCGATAGTTCGTGAGCTGAAAGATGATAGAAGCGATACTGAAATAATATTGGAACAGTTTTTTTTGAAAGAGTATAACACACTGAGCTGAGTCTTAAGTATACAACCTCTCTACTATACAAACCGATTAATCCGTTGGTTTCAATACTCATCTCAGAGCCTACAACCCTGTTTTCTTGAACCTCGAAGATATAGGTCAGGAGAAAGGAAAAGGGTTGCTTCGCGGTAGGATCTGGTACGGAGCCAAAATGTGTGGAAATTGTATCGATCCATCTAGGCAGCGACACTCTAGCCTTTCCCTTCCAGAGTGCGTCATATTCTTCACTCCCACAGAAAGTTTACCCTGATTATCCGGCCGAAACAGCCACGTCAAAAGTTACAACTGTTGTGTCAGCGACGGATCTCCCCTGCTAGGGTATTTCCCGACAAAAATCTACATATTGGACGAGTTACAAGTGAAATCCAACCCCTGCACTTTTCCTCTCGAGATAAAGGGGACCTATTTAGGGATTCACTGTAACTCGCATAATGGAGTGTTGAGGGGACGTTCGAACTGTGCTAATTTGATATTTAGATCCGGCCCGCACGGTTTCCTAACTTTACTACTGGGTTAACTAAGGGTAAATTGTCGGGAATTACGACCCGAACTTTCCACAACTAGATTACTTTCAACCGGAAAAACTCGGAAAATTATAAATGAGTGGTTTATTACTTCTGTTGGTATAGTTATCAATGACATTTATACTTCCGATTGATGTGCCCTTTTTAATGGCGTGGAGCTTGATTAGGAAACAGTGTAGCGGAGACGAATATCAACATGAATTCATATTCTACTAATGATGACAGAAACGAACCGAAGCAGTTCTTCCCCCGATAAAGAATCTTCTCCTTTTGACATGTTGTTCTTACCAACCCTTCAGGAACGTTTTTCATCTGCAAATCCATTTTTAGACCAGTTTCCGATAATCTTCATTCCAACGTTTTAGTGTTTCACTCCACTCAAGTCTCAGCTGAGAGACGTTTGATGAGTTAGTGAAGTACATTTGGCAATTGAGTCAGGTGAATAGTTCAATGGAGTGGCAGCCGTTTGAGAACCTGAATTATAGTGAATGGAAGAGCCGAGAAGCCATAGCGCTCTGCCGCCTTCCCACTCCAGTAAGCCCGTTCAAATCTCAGGAGTGGCGTCGTTGGTGAGTCAGTGAGCTAGAAGTAAAGGCTCCGTTTAGTGAGTCATCTGTTGGAAATTGCCATAATACTCTCAGTTCCCCCACACATACACTCACACGTACCAAAAACTGTATTTGGAATTTCACGTAGCAAGTACACTTAGTTACTCATAAATAGATCGAAGGCCAAACATTTATTTCATGGATAATTTGGTACCATGGATCCATCTGGGGTTTAGTTGTGCCACCAACTTTAGGTTATTGTCAAGTACTTCTTACGGGTGAAAAATAGGGGGTTGTAATTTTCAAAACGCCTTGCTCGAAACTTTCAATATTAAGTTATTGGTTATTATCAATAATTGATAATTGATTGATCATAATTGAAATTATTTAAAACACAATTGAATTTTCATAATTGAATGAGACCATTCAGAACTATGGAGGACAAACCGTTCGTTCCTTAAAAGGACTCACGGGTTAGATTTACTATAAAACAAAACAAAAACACAAGTGTGAATCGCTTTTTGGTTTATTATTTTCAATAATAAGCCTTTGGAATCGAGGAAGAAAAAAAAATTTTAACCCCCCCCTCAAAATTTGATGTTTTACGTTTCAAGGTACGTAGAATACGAAAATCCAATAAAATTTCTCCCTTGCGAGGGAAAAACATTAAATCATGTTTAATGTTTTTCCCTCGCAAGGGAGAAATTAGATTGCCGATCACTCAGCTGATCAATGACCACTCAGGCGCCTTCAGCATTCTCCATTGACCCTGCTTCTCAAATTTCAGCTTCCTGCGTTCAACAGGAGAGAAAATGGCCTTGGAGCTCACTCAGCTGATCAGTGACCATCTTGGTACAACTAGACCCCAAATGGAGCCGATATAACGTGGTAACTAAGAAATCGGTCCGTGGTAACTAAGAAAAAAAAGCGTTGCAGATTTGCGTGTCGGAATTCACAGAATGACCCCCAGCCCTAAAACATTAAACATGTTAAAATTTCCGTCCGTCCGCCGTACGCCGTACGCGGCACTTTTCTTAGCAACACTGGACCGATTTGGTTCAAATTTGGTATATGGGCTCCATTTGGGGTCTAGTTGTGCCGCGAAGCTTTTGGTTGATGTAGGTCACTTCTAAGGGGTGAAAATTAAGGGTTGAAATTTTCAAGAGTGCCCTAGCTCGAAAACTCTCGAAATAAAGGTATCGTTTTTTCACTAATTTTAAATAGTACAGAATTTTTAAAAATTGTTGAGACCACCCGGAGCTCTGTAGGACAAACCGTTCGGTCCCTACGAGTATTTGAAGGTTTTCCTTCGATAAAACAGAATCATGAGTGTGAATCGCAAAAGAGGTCTAATCGCCGTTCAAATTTTATCTGACTAAAATGCGATCGCTGTTCATTTCTTCGATTTGTATACAGTTTTGCCTTCTGCGTAACCAGTAATCAAATTTCCATATCAAGCTTTCTATTTTTCGAATCGAGTGTGAAGCGTTTAGTTCTTTCTAATAAACTTGATTGTGAAGGTGTGAAGCCATTATAGTGTGGTAGGTAGTACCTACCAATAGTTGGTAGGTAAAAAAAAATTGGTAGGTAAAAACAATGTTTGTAGGTAAAAAACGCTGCAAATCATTGCTCACTGATCAGATCACTGATCAGCTGAGTGAGCTCCAAAGCCATTTTCAATGCTATTGAATGGAAGTGCTCTTCCAGGCGTCTCCAGCATTCGAGGAGATCTTCTTCACTCCTCACATCACTGATCAGCTGAGTGAGCTCGAAAGCCATTTTCAATCCTATTGAATGGAAGTGCTCTTCCAGGCGTCTCCAGCATTCGAGGAGATCTTCTTCACTCTTCTGATCACTGATCAGCTGAGTGAGCTCCGAAGCCATTTTCAATCCTATAGAACGCAGGAGCTGAAACTTGAGAGGGAAGGTCAAGGGAGAATACAGATGGTGGTAGGTGCTATTGATGGAGAACCAGTGATCTATACAGAAGGATGATCTATACATAAAATAATAAACCTTTGAGCAATGATTTGCAGCGTTTTTTTTTTTTTAATTTTCAATAATAAAATCGAGCTAGAAATACAATTTTTTATCGCACCCTCAAACTTTGTCGATCTACGTTTCAAGGTACGTAGAATCGAAAAATTGAACAAAATGTTGGCCGTCCATCCGCCGTACGGCACTTATCTAAAATACCATGGACCGATTTTGATGAAATTTGGTATATGGGCTCCAATTGAGGTCTGTTAATGACTGAAGATGTTAATAACTCCTAAAGGCTGAAATAATCAAAACGCCCTCGCTCAAAAACTTTTGATATAAAAGTGTTGTTTTTCTTCAATTTAAAATGGTACTGCTTTTTTAGAATCGAATGAGACCACCCAGAGCTTTTTACGACTAATCGTTCGCTCCCTATAAGAAAACATATTGTTTAGTAATGCATGCATTCCAGGGGACGTCCCATTGGATAAGCATTAGATCAGTTTAACCACTTGGTAAGCGATAAAACTGTTTCACTCGGTGTAATTTGGTTTATTACTTTAGGCAAGAAATTGTGATCCCCCCCCCTTACCATTATCTACCAAAACATTTCTAGCGGCGTGGGAGCCTCGAATCTGAAGAGCATTTTAAAATCCATGATCTACGATACCCAACATGCGAATTCGAGTTCACCCCTCCCCCTCCCCACCACCGCCAATGGTGCCAGTCTGGCACCAAAGCGGAAATACGTCGTAACATTGAACTTTCATCTATTAGTTTTAGTAGGCGGTCCATCGAGGTTCACATCCGTATTCAAGGTGAAACACAAAAAAAAAAAAACACGAAATATGCGGTTTATGGTCTCCTGGCACCACGGTGGCACCACTATTAGTTCTATGGTGGTACAGAGAATAATTCATGAAAATCCGGAGGTATAATGAGAATTTTTCCTCAATTTCAAAGGTTGGGTACAATAATTGTACTAATTATTGGTAAGCAGTAAAGGAACCGAAATATTGAAAAATCGGATATTTTGTGAATATTATCCCCTCACTTGCCCCCTCCCCTTGCGAATTTTGGTACTCGGGTGAAATTATGTACAACTCGGAAGTTATTTTAGTCAAACAAAAAAAGAAACACACAAATCGGTTGGAAATGGAGGCCTGGACAGACTTTACAAGATTACGCCTGCAAACGCGCGTTTTTTAAGCATTAACCCCCTCTTTCCCCCCCTTAAAAAGCAAAATTCGAAATTCCGACGCCGTAGTGCACAAGTAGATAGTTTTTCGCGTCGATGAAAAAAAGAACCACAAAAATCGGTTGAGAACTAAGGCCTGGGCAGATGACACAAGATTATGCCCAAAAACGCACGTTTTTTGAGCAATAACCCCCCCTTTCCCACCCTTAAAAGGCAAAATTCGAAATTCCGGCGACGTAGTGCACAACTAGATAGTTTTCCGCGTCGAACAAAAAAAGAACCAGGAAAATCGGTTGAGTACTAAGGCCTGTGCAGACGACACAAGATTTTGTCACACACACACACACACACACACACACACACACACACACACACACACACACACACACACACACACACACACACACACACACACATACACACACACACACACACCTACACAGACATACACCTATGGTTTTTTTCGCGGATTTGGATTCAGAATGGTCTAAAACGGATTACTGTGTGGTTATTTTTTTTTTTTTCTGTTGAGTGTTGTCCAACTTCACCCCAGATCGATCGCATAAGGACGCCCAAGTCTTACTGTGGGACGTCCTAATTAAGGGTTGGTCTTACGATAAATCAGTAACACGGTTGTGAATCGCAAAAGAGGCCTAAGCTCCGTTCAAATTGCAGTTGATCAAAATGCCATATTGAGTCAACCTGTACTGCAAGTGACTGCAGTTGCCCAAGTATCCAGCAGATCCCACAAACTAAGTATTTGGGGGTGGTTGTGGACCAATGTTTGTCCTGGAAATACCATATTGACAATATATGCAACAGACTTTGCAAAGTCATACCCTTCTGCCTTGAAATCCGAAATTTTATGTCTATGGGCACACTTAAAATGTTTTATCATGCTCTAGTGCAATCCGTGATATCCTACTGTATTCTTGTGTGGGGATCGGCATACCAAACTTACCTAGAGCCTTTGCATATAACTCAGAAGAAAATTATCAAAATTTTGCTACGTAAAAAACAAGATTCTCCTCTTCTGCGGTTTTTAAGACTTTCGAGGTTTTGGATGTCTTTCACATTTACAAAAAAATTGTATTAATTTATATATTTAAAAATTTATCTGACTTTTAAAAAAACTATGGGCACACAAGATCATCCAATAACATTACACTGAAGTTGCCTTTTAGATTTACAACTAGAAGTCAGAATTTTTTCTCGTACGAATGGAATAAAACTGTTCAACAGTCTTCCAAATGAACTAAAGATGCTGAATGATCTAGCAGTCTTTAAACGGCGCATCAAAGAGTACGTCCGTGTGGAAATGTTCAAATGATTATCCTTTTCACTTTTTTCTAATCTTATGAACAATCTATCATAAAATGTAGTATATGTAATATATATATAATAGCTAGAAATTTATAACGACTCCACCCCTCAGCACAAGTTTTTTACTTATCGAGGGGTGAACGCATTATGAAGTATTGTGTTTCTTTTGTATATTTTTGTAATTTTTCTTAAATAAATGCATCGCTAAATTATCGGTTTTAATTCTGAGTGAACACAAAATATGTTAATATCATCACTAAATGATTATTACTCTATTTTACCTTTTCTAGACGGAGTTGAAAGTCGGAGACGTTGACGTTGACGTTTGTAATGAATAAAATATAGTTTACAGTACAAGATCAATTTGAGTCAAATCGTACCGACGAACACGTAACGCGGAATACAGAAATTTGTAGAAGCAGTTCAGGTGATGCCAGTTCATATGTTGCGACTTGAGAAATAGTGGAGGCGCGTTTCTTGATGGTAGGTACTTGTAGGTACTTGGTTACCACGAGTGGTCTATACTTCAACGCTCCCTCCACCACAAGTGGGAAGCATCAAGTCCTATTGCCTCGAGCACACATTGGTCACATTGGTCTTTGAGGACACGCAATGAGTCATTCAATTCCATAAGTCTGAAAGATAATAGCAGTATCAGGGAATGATTTAGTGTACATAAGATAACAGAACATCCCTAAAATGCTCAAATTTTTCTCTATGTAGTGGTTTAGTCAGGACATCAGCCACCTGGTCATCTGACTTGACCCATTGAATATCTATGTTGCCTTTCTGAAATTCCTCTCTCACATAGTGGTTACAGAGCTTCACTATGTGATTGAGGGTTCGCGAGTCATCTGTTTTAGCTACAGAAATTGCCGGACGACAATCTCCATAAAGAATAGGTTTAATCTCGAATTTTCCTAAAAACAGGCATGTGTTCCTGATACTCGCCAAGTCTCTACACGTGCGAGACATAGCCACATATTCAGCCTCGCATGTAGATAAGGCAACATGAGATTGTTTTTTTTCGACCTCCACATTATTAAGTCGCCAAAAACTTGAATCGTATACCCCGTGATAGAATGCCCATTTAGGGCATTGGTGCCCAGGGAGGCATCAGAGTATCCCACGATATCTGATGTATCTCCTGTGTAGACCAACCCAAAATCTACAGTTCCCTTTAGGTACTGAAGGACTTTCAGAACACACTTCCAGTCCGACTTGCTGAAATTCACTTGCTTTCGGCTTAGGAAGTTGACTGCGTAAAAAATGTCCGGACGCGTACCATTCTGCAAGTATAGCAGTGAGCCAATAACTTGGCGGTATGGCACGTCCGGAGAGTCACTACAATTATCCCTTTGTGACGTTGGTGACGAGATCGACGGATCCATAGGAATGTGCATTGGTTTCAAACCAAGCGGAAGAAATTTGCCCAGAACATCCAAAATGAAGGACTTTTGATTTATACAAATTTTCTTCTCTTCCCGATTTCTAATAATTTCCAAGCCTAGAAATTTTTTGGGTGTTCCCATGTTTTTCATCTCAAATTCATTGTTGAGCTTTTCTATAAGTCTTAGGGCTTTGTCTTTCGATGAACAAGCCAGAAGGCAGTCATCTACATAAACCACCAATATCATTAGGTCTTGTTCATCCTCTCTTTTAAAAATGCATTTCTGATAGGGATATCTAGTAAATCCCAATTTGTCCATTACCGAGCTGAACTTTTTATACCATTTTTATAACCCTAGTTCCTCGGGGCAGTGAGGATTTAGGTACGTACTCCCAAGTGCCCTTTTCTGCGAGAGAGTCTAATTCGTCACAAATCGCTTCTTCCCAAAAATCCGAATCGGGGGACGAGATAGCCTCTTGATAGGTGTTTGTTTCGGTGTAGAAAAGTACATTCAAATTTGGGCCTTGGTCACAGTCGGTATTTTTAGTCTCGTCTGTGTTTGAGTTAGACCTACCAACCTCTTCATTCTCGAAATGAAACACGGACAGCTCTGTGAGAGTTGCAGGAAGCTCTTTAAGGTAGTCTCCATAGACTACTGACTCAATGCACTTCACGTCCCTAGAACGGGTAGTGGTTTTCGTTTGTTCGTCAAATAGTAGATAGTCAGTCTCCCCACACTCTAAAACATATGCTCTCTTAGCGTTTGGCGCGAATTTAGTTTTTGACTTTTGTTTACATACACCGCAAGACATCCAAATCTCTTGATGTATCGATAATCAGGAGTCTTGTTATGAACCATTTCAAACGGACTCACGAAACAATTTGAAGCGTTCGGCAGACGATTGTGCACAAAAATTACGTAGTTCAGTGCATAACCCCAAAATGACTGAGGCATTTTAGCAGAAACCAAATTTACCCTCACCTTTTGTTCGATCTCCAAATTCAATCTTTCACTACAGCCATTAAGATCAGGAGTATGAGGAGGTGAGGTCTGTACAGATATATTTTCCGTACTCAGCAACCTCTTCATTTCAGCCGTCTGATACTCCAAGCCTCCATCAGTGCGTAGACAAATCACAGAGTGTTTTTCTTTCAAAATCATCGATATTTCATTCAGGCATTTTCGAAGTGCTATATGTACTTGCTTTTTGTCCTGAATGGGATAATATCCCAATAATATGCATGTTATGGGATAATATCCCAATAATATGCATATTATGCAAATGCATATCTGGAAAAATCACAAGTGAATGTCACTATATATTTTGCACCAGTGCGAAAACTAGCAGGCTGTATTGGACCCATCAAGTCCGAATGAATCCTCACAAAAGGTTTATCTGCCCTGTCCCGGACTTTCCTGTGCGGCCTGCAAACCAATTTGGCCAGTGCACAATCCTCACAGTCCAAGATTTCGTCCCCTACTTTGACACCTTTCATTTCTGAAATGCTTTTGGTTGAGAGCTCCAGGTAGCGCTTAGAGGCATGATTGAGCCTCAAGTGCCAAAGTACGGCTAGATTTTCCCTCACGCTTGGCTTGAATTTTTGAGAGATGACCCCAAGGTCATATTTACTAACCCTATTTTCCAGACTGTCCATTCCCTGAATTTTGACTAGAGCATCTTCCCTCTCACTCTCTCTCCCTCCCACAAATTCAAGGGGATGAGGGTCCTTGCTCCCTCCCGCAGTGACAACGATCTCACCTTCACAGCACTCCGCAGTTGAGAAGCCCATATTCCTAGTTCGTTTCTTATCTACGGGACTATCCAGGTTGCCATGACGTCTTTTTAGAGAGTTCCTATTTTCTAGTTCAAAATCAAGCCACCAGAGGTTATCCTTAAACAAACCCGTTTTGATCAACTCATTTGTTCGTACGTTCCAAAACTCAACTAAGTTCTGTTTAAGAATAACCGTCATTCCCTGCTCGACAACCTTCCTAACAGAAAACAGATTTGACCCGAGTCCTGGCGCATATAGAACATTTTTCAAAGTTGATTTTCTCCCATCATTAATGAATTCTATATCACCCTGATATTCTACCACGAGATCCGCATCTCTACTGTCGTTTGCACACTTAAACACCCTAGGAATCGTCAGTTTCTTTACATTTGAAAGGAAATCAAGGTTATTTGCTAGATGCTCCGTAGCACCAGAATCCACTATTGCGGAGAAAATCTTTTTACCTTCCGAATTATGTAGCGCCATGTCTTTGTTTTCATGCAGGTATTTGGCAACATCAGGAGCACGTTTCTCGTTCTCCCCAATGGCAACCCACACGTCAGAATTGTCTGAGCCGTTACGATTTCCAAAATCCGTGGATGTCTCAAAGCGACAAGCGAGCATCTTCGCATATCCCAATTTCATTTTCAGCACTTGAGGCTGCTTATTTTGACGCATGTCCCACGACTGCGCTCTTCGCATTTCATTAGGAGTTTGTGCTCGCGCTCTCTCAAAACGCTCTGACCTAGGCTCCGGACATTCTGCAGCTATGTGACCTTTCCGGTCACAGTTGTAGCGAGTCTTCCTTCTTTTAAAACAGGTCCGAGCAAAGTGCCCCTCCTTTTTGCATAGGGTACACTTGCCTTTGGCCACTGGCTTCCGCTCAAAGTGAGGTGTCGGTTTTTTTTTCAACTCTCGAGGACGACATATTGCTGCGTTTGACCGTGTCAGGACCGGCATTGTTTGACTTCAGGATACCCCTTTTTCTACCACGGCCTGGTTTTCCTCGGCCACGCATCGACTGTGCTGTCATGGCTGCACCCTTGTCAGTCATAAGATCTCGTTGGGTTTCCTGCACCTCGTCATCAATAAGCATATCTTTGACTGCCCGAAGCATCAAAGGCTTTGACGAGTCAGCTGTCATAAGCCTGACTCGGTCATAAGTCGTTGTATCCCTAATGCTGATCAGGAAGTTTGTCCGGACATAATCTTCTGTGGCAAGTTGAGGATTCACCCGAGTGACGTCTCTCAGCACATCGTTGAAGCGGGCAATAAATTCAACTGCTTTCTCGCTCTTTGAATCAAAGTATAAGTCATGAAATTTCTTCACAATGGTTGCAGCATGGTGTGGGGTTGATAACCCGTACATGCTGTCGAGTTTTGCCAGCATCTCCCGAGGATGCATATTATCATTTTTGACTTCGCCACCAATGACAGTCTGTATATGATAATCGTCCATGCTAGCCTCAATGAAGTATTTCACTTTCTTTGTCACTAGCTCAACTTCATTGGATTCAAAGCATTCTGGACGTGGCAAATCAGTATCCAGCACGAAAGCACAGTCTTGTTCATCTATTGAGTTGACGATTTTGCGATGCCAAATTTTGTACCCCGAGGCACCTTCTAGTTTGGGGTCAACCGTTCGGAAACGCAGCTTATCCGAGCACCTTGATCCGAAGGTCACCTGGCGGATCACTGATTTCACTGAATTTTCATTCTGAAATTTCTCGTATCGATCTGATTCACTTGAGAAGGAACGACGTGACTTCGGGATTTTCTCCCGCAGATCTACAGTCTTGCCCCGAGGCTGAGGTGATCTGTTGTCCTCGTGGTTCCTTCCCCGAATTCCCAATCGATCCCGAGATCTCTGAATTTCTTTAGAGGGTTCTGATGAGGCTCTAGTTCTCACCTGCCCTACATTCTTGCGTGTGTCGCCAAAGGGGGTTTGCCGAGAGGTGCATGGACGTTGAGAGGCAGCGCGTAAAATCCTCTTTTCCATAGCGCTGATCTGGGCATCCACCCGAGTGGTGTGTCTCTCTTCCATTTTCTCCAGTAAATTCCGAATCGTTTGGAGGAGAGGAACCTCCTCAGACCCGCCCGCCTGACATACGCCTTCCATCGAATTTTCTTCAGACATTGTCAAAGAAAACCCTGCGTCAAAAGAGAACATAACAACGTACTTAATGTCCTGTTAACTATTCTCCGAGCCTGTAGCCTTTAATTTAGACCCAACAGTTTTAGCCCATCAGTTCCACAACTTGAGCCCCGTGTTCACAACTGAGTTTACATAGGTATTCCCTGAAACGGCCCTCTATATAATTTCTTCAACTCACAGTATATAGGTATTCCCTAAAAGGCCCTCTATATAATTTTGCCGAAAAGGTATTTCATGTTCGCACACAGCTAATAATCCGAATTTTCAAAATTAAAACCGACATTTTTGTAACCAGCGCTCCGGTATGCGAGAGCAATATCAAATTCCCATGTAATCCCACAATATCCAGCCCGATATGATCGACCAACATGTGAGCCGGACCAATCCGCGTGCACATTTCAATAATAATTCTCAATTTTGAAAATATGGTCAATAAACTTTTGTACACGCAGACGTGTGTCCAACCCGTTACCTGAGCGACCACCAGTGACGGGCCGGAACTCATGTCCAGTTTTTCCCGTATGATAATCGAACAGGTGTAAGTTCCCACTGCTGACTTACAAGTTTATTAGCCGACCAATCGGCACAGGCTGACATTGAGACCCATTATGGAGGCAACAAAAACTTTCAAAGTAGGACCAATCCTACATCGCGAGTATTCTTCCGATTTACCAGGTAAGGTGTCAAACCCATTCACTCAAATGACAACCTTGGGTGAACATCGGCCAAAAATCCTTTTTCAGACTGGCATAAGCTCCATGAGACACCTAGCATGCTACATCCAACCAACATATAAGCCAACTTGAAGGTTCATTCTGCATGCCGAATCCCTAGGAGATTTGTGTCTGCCAGCTAGGTTTCAATGTTCGGGCGTTCGGGTTCCGATGGGTTACGGAATCCTCGAGCTACATATTTATGCACTCATTTGCTCCTGCACTTCCGAAAGTACGAAATAACTCCTGGTTTTTACATATTTTGTCTTTCGTCAAAGACTTGGGTAAGTCTCCACAGACTTTAGTTAGGTGAGAATCAGACCATTCCAGCAATCAGACCATTCCAACACAAAAATAACATTCATCAGCATTTTTGCGAATAGATAATTATGTGTGTGAAAAATGCGTTTGAAGTTCAGCATCCGCTCCGAAGGGAACCTATCCTATTCAACCCTGAAAAGCTGAAAATGATTTACCTAATATATATATAACCTAAACCAAAGCGGAAATACGACCCAATACTGTTCTAACCTTCGCAAACGTTCATCACACTTTTGCTCCACCATTTCTCAAATCGGAAGAATCTCGAAGCATTATTCATCTCCATTTGCCGGATTACATGTATTGCTTATGTAACTCGATTACGCAATAAATTTCAACTTCGCTAGCGAATTCACTTTACCGTGATCGTACAACCCAGGTTGATTTGGTTACACAATGTACATCTTCGGTACCGCGCTAAATTATCGGTTTTAATTCTGAGTGAACACAAAATATGTTAATATCATCACTAAATGATTATTACTCTATTTTACCTTTTCTAGACGGAGTTGAAAGTCGGAGACGTTGACGTTGACGTTTGTAATGAATAAAATATAGTTTACAGTACAAGATCAATTTGAGTCAAATCGTACCGACGAACACGTAACACGGAATACAGAAATTTGTAGAAGCAGTTCAGGTGATGCCAGTTCATATGTTGCGACTTGAGAAATAGTGGAGGCGCGTTTCTTGATGGTAGGTACTTGTAGGTACTTGGTTACCACGAGTGGTCTATACTTCAACGTGCATTATAAAAAAAAAAAAAAATTGTTCGTTTATTCGAGTTGTTCTCAGTTTTGCGTCCTTAGCAACCAATATTCAAATAATTTGATATTATTTAATAATGAAGGCACCGACAACTCTTCATTTCTTCGAATTGAGTGTGAAGCGTTTATTTCTTCCAAATAAACTCGATAGTGAAGCGAAAATATCGAGGTGTTGTGAAATACATCTAGTTTTTAGGTCTTTTGTTTTAATTTGTCTAAAATTAGGCACATATGCGTTATTGACGACGATTCAAACTAAATTACTCGCAACGAAGTTATCGAAATCATGTAAGTTTGTAATATGTAAGAGTATATAAAATGTTTACTATTTTCACAAAAAATGAGTTGTTAACACAAAGTGACAATTATATCCAATAAGATGGTTGCAAGTATAAGGCAGGGAAAGCCTTATTATTACTGACATTATTATTGATCCTCTCAGTTCCTATCGCTTCTCTGAACTAAAGATTTCATTCATACTTTCATCGTGTATGGCCTGATCGGCACTAGTTGATCCTCCCAGGCACTTTCACTTCTCTGAATAAATAGTATTTACATTCACATTTCACTTTGTTCGCATTGATTAGCAATAGCTGATTCACCTAGGGTAGTAATGATGCAAAAGTAAAAGCGAAACGAAAGCAGTATGAGAGCGTAACCAAGCAAAGTCGCAAGACAGTTGGAGACGAAGTGGGAAGATGCAAAGCGGTCAGGCGCAGAAAGGCGACTGATCGCGTACATTGTTACCAACTACATGATTCGGCTTAAGCTGATCTACATTGAATTTACATAATTCAAAGCTTATAAGTAAGAACATGTTATTCGCATAGGTACATTGAGTTGTATTAATATTTTCTAAATTGAAAATATTCAGAGTCGGATTATACAATAATCATTTGAGAATGCAATGATACTCCATGTGGTATGGATACTCGGTACATGCTAACATAAACCGTATGACGTCACAGGGTAAGAGTCAATAATTGAAGACATCTTATTTCCAGCAGGTATGTCCTTCGCTTTCTTGACCAATGGCTTTCTAGGGATGTCCGATACTTTAAAAGTATCGACATTTTGAAGTATCGATACTTTTTGATACTTTCACAAAAATGGGTGAAAATGAGAATTCATGTTTCTCTTTATCAGTGCGACATCTCTAAATCGCGAGGATAATAATTAATATAGAATGAACAAAACAGTAAATCACTCATTTTTGTTTAGGTATTTGTTTTCGTATTGCATTTAGTTGGGTTAACATTTTGGTGGTCCTTCCTTGATGATGGAGGACAGCAGGTTATCATAGAGACCTGGAGGTGGTGGTACATCATCTTTGTTTCATTTGTTGAAGTGGTTGGTCTCACAACAATCTACGTAGAGATAGAGGTACTGTCAAGTAGGTACCTTCATGCCGTAGGTGTTGAAAGAGATAAAAAAGTATCGCACTACGATATATATATATCAGCAAAAAAGTATTGATATGTTTCGATTCTTTTTTCAAGAAGTATCGATACTTTGGGGACGTCCCTATGGCTTTCGAGAGCCATTCCACCAAATGACTATATAAGTTGTGCTTTCTGTGATGTACGTACCTTCTTCTTGTTGTAAATTCTATTTTGTTGCTGATGATGACCTGAAATCGGTGTGACTAATTTTCCGAGAAAATAGATAACGTTCTTCATACCTACTCGATTTGTGAGGCTGATGTGCCACTATGCGTCATAACGGTAGTTACTTCCCTCGTACCCTAAAATTACATTGTTAAAAGTGATCACAATAAAGACAATACGAGACCACTCGATTGGAAAACATGAATTAAACACCCCATTGGCTTCGGAATCCCATTTGTTGATATTCCTCACGTAAAATCTCTGGTAACCCCCACCTAATTTGATCCATTGTTGTCCCACGGTAAAACAATGGTCGGGATTGAGATAGGTTGAATGTGTTACGCCGGTAATATCACGGAGAGAGGGAGGAAACGTATGCGTAATCCGGATGTAGGAAATGCCATTACCCCCCTCCCCTTCTACACAGTCGACCTCCGAAGCCAGTAAATGATCCTGCCTATTATTCACCCTTCGGTTTCCCCGTGACTATAGAACCCCTGTTTCCTTGATGAATCGTGTTTGAGAGCGATCTTCATATCTTTCGCGTCAAATTTCCTCTGTTGAACACAAAGAGATTTTTCTGGTTAACCACCTCGCATTTTTGACGTATGAGGTCTCCCAGTTTCTTGTGTTATGGGACAAATTATTCTATTTTGGTTTATTTTAAATAAAATTTGCACATGAAACATATACTAAGTATTGTCCATTTGGTGTGCGAGAAATCCATTGAAACCCCCTAGCTAATTTACTTATTTGGGACGTCAAATCTGATGAAACTATTATATAAAATCCTAGGTAATATTGTAAACAATGTTTTATAGGTACCCTTGAGGTTCACTGCTTACTTTTTGGTTTATTATTTTCAATAATGAACCTTTGGAATCGACCAAGAAAAAAAAATTGTTAACACCCCCTCAAAATTTAATGTTTTACGTTTCAAGGTACGTAGAATCGAATTAAAATTTGGCCGTCCGTCCGCCGTACGCACTTTCCCCACTTAGCATTGACCGATTTTGATGAGATCTTGGTTGATGTAGGTCACGTCTAAGGGTTCAAAAAGAAATTTTGAAATTTTGAAAACGCCCTATCTCAGAAAATTTCGATATAGTGGTATTGTTTTTCCTTCAATTTAAGATAGTATAGAATTTTTGAGACCACGCGGAGCCCTGTAGGACAAAACGTACGCTCCCTACGAGAATTTGAAGGTTGGACGTACGATAAATCCGAAACACGAGTGTGAATCGCAAAAGAGGCCTAATCTCCGTTCAGATTTCAGCTGACCGAAACGCGATCGATGTTTTTCTTCATGTTGGATAGTTGGTGGCTTTGCAGACGAGTGATCTATATATGAATAATAAACCATTGTGTAATAATTTGCAGCGTTTTCATATTTTAACACAACATTACGTAGGTAACATGTTTTGTATTCCCATGTGTATTGATATTTCAGCTTCTGAGTAGGTATGTTCAGAGGAGAGTGAAGCTTTGGAAAATGAAACGATAGGAGGACAAAAATGTTTTCTCATTCAATGCCTGGCCAAAAAATCGTATCAAACAATTAAAAATCATCTGAATGTGAGAATCCGTGAGTTTCCTGTTACGAATTTTCATGACCCTCCTAAAGGGACCCGTCATATCCAGTTACTGCAGACCTTGGTAGATTGGATTGAAAGAACTCTTCAAGCGGGAGAGTTCTTTCACGCGAAAGTTTCAAGTGAAAAAGTTTTCCTCTACTCCAAGCGTGAGCGTTTTTAAGAGGATATGAGAAGCAAAATTAGTCTACTATACGGTAAGGAGATTTCCGCACGTGTTTGCTTCACTCAAAGATCGGGAAGTTATTAACGATGTTAACAAAAAATGTGCAAAAAACGTGTCCTTACAACTCACAACCCCAAACCATCAAAAAAATACAGTTCCTGCATGTGCATAGTTAGAATCGGTACATAACAACACCATTTATTACAGAATTGTTGTTAAAGTTATCATTTCAAGTTAGAAAACAATTTCCACCACCAACTTTATTTTCTCAAAATGTTACTGGTTTCATTTTATACTTTCTATTATAATACCTAATGATCATGATTATCATGAATATTGTGTATTTTTCATGTCAATGGAGAACTGAATCTGAATACCTTGTTGCAAGATAAACTTGATAATTAACCTTACGCGAAAATATGGTTGGTAGGTACTGACAATGACAAAGCAGTGTTCTTCAAAGGCGAGTTATCTGTGCAGAACAATCATTAACCGTTGTATAATAATTTGTAGTGTATTTTTTCACAAATTATCTAACCACATTTTTCTTTTCATGCCTAATAACTACAACCTTTCCTGAAAAAAAATTCGTATTTTTTATTGATTGGTGTTGTTATTTTTCAGACGTATATTGGAAACGTTTTGGTTTCCGTGAACCCGTACAAGAAATTGAGCATTTACTCACCAGAGTTAATTCACGAGTATCAGACCAAAGGACCATTCCAACTTCCTCCACATATGTGAGTAAATTAATGCAAATAAACCAATAACATTGTATTTCAAACATGATTTGCAAAGATGACAATATGGAGTCGTGACGCCAGGAACCAAAAATTCAACCTGAGATGGTTGTTTACTTTACTTTTTACTTTTTTTACAAGGTGTAGTAATATTTATAATAATTATTGAAAACATCAACTCCATGTTGATATGGAATGAGACAATGTGATTCATTCACCACCAGTACTCCAACAGAAAAATAGAGTAATTGAAATTTCAATTTTTTAGACTGTAATGTGATATTTTAGGACAATTCCACCATCATGATGACCAAAAGCCGAGGAAATAACTTTGTCGAGGGATTCGGCGTAAAAAAACACACATTAAAACATTGTAGTTAATCTCAAAACATCAATCTCTAAGTACCTTCCACTATCACAACAATCAATCTGCATAATCTCTGAATGTTGTTGGGAAATATAAAGGAAATGGCAAGGATTTCACGTTTGCGCATGCGCAGCGGCTACTATCAGTCCGAGGGTATTGATTTTCATAGGGGACCATTTACACGCCAACCCGCACAATCCCTGGAAATTTCATCGAAATCGGATCAGAATTTCAGAAGTTATGGCTGTGGCAAGGAATTCATGACAGACAGACAAGGAACCAAAATTGTTCAGGAAGGTCTAAATCGTAAAACTCGAGTGGAAATTTTGATTTTGGAGAATTTTTTTTTCTTCAACCTTGAAAAAGTGAAAACAAAGCATTCACTACCTCGGTAGACTCGGAAGCAAAATCATTGCTTGTTTTACGACAGTGAAACAAAGCAAAGCTACTCGTATCAAATGCTCTAATCTAGTTCATAATCTTGCCTTGTTGAACAAGGGAGTAAATGAGCGTGTTTAACGTATTTTGATAATGTATCAAATTGGTATCTATGTTGTACGATCAAATGGTAGAAATGTTTCCCGCTGATTTCCCCGTTGATTTACGAAACTCGAGCAATGAGTGATTTTATTTTGAAATTATCCGTAAAACCCAAGCCTTTATTATTAAATGGGGATTCTCGGTTGAAAGAGGAAAACAAGTTAGAGCTCTTAGTGATGAAATATTTATTGTAAAATTTACCCACCTAATATTTTAATTCCTCGCCAAAAATTAGGCAAAGTTTATGTTTGAAGTTATTTTCTAACTCTTTAACGTAAAGATTTTTTCTGTTGAGATTCATCTATTTATGACCGTCTTTATTAATGTTTTTAAAAGTACATATTTAATTATTATTATCATTAGATGAAATACAATTTGTACCATATTTCCAAGATTTATTGTTTACAAACCGCAGTCTACGAGAATTGTAACATTTTGACGGAGTCAAGACGTGACATTTTGAGTTCTCCATTTTCCTGTAAGGGCTAACGAGCACGGAAAAGCCTTTTAAGAGAGGAAAACGTATTTTTTTTCCGCGGTCGACGACAACGTCAACCTGATATCGATTAAATCACGAATAAAAGAACCCTTATCATAAGGGTTTCGCGTGCGTTTGTCAGCCGCCCTATCGCTACAACTCCTTCACGAGCGGACTCGACGATGTGATTGAGCAAACGAGGAAACGTTTGGGGACCGCATTTGAGGGGTGCTGTTTCAAAAAGTTTGAAAATCATTAACACAGTTTCACGAATTTCACGCAATACCTACTATTTTCCTGTACTCTACGGAGAAGAAAATATGAAAATACTAACAAATTTCATCGAATAAAAACCTTTTTAACAAAAAAATGGACCGACCTCAAAATTGTGTCCGTAAACACCAAAAAAGGGAAAATAATAATCTCATCGAAAGTTTACTTATCTACTAGGTTGTTGGACATAAATATCTAGTCAACAGATGGTAGGTATTTTGGAATACAAACAATTATTTGTAGTGTGAATCACACTTATCTGTACTCGTATTCATGTTTTGTATTGCACGATCGACGCATGTAGTAATACTCACCAGTTCATGTGAGTAGCACTTAATAACCACAGCGTATCCAGATAGATAGGTAGGTACGCATTGAAGTCGCAGCCGTGCCCATCTGTAGACACAAACTAAACACATTCCTTAATCGATGATCTGGTTAGCACTACAAGACTAAGTACCATTGAATCCAAATCTGCTCCCCAAACTATCAGGTACCTAGTAAGTCTCTGCTGCCTTATGAGAATGATAGTAAGTGTGAACCATCCTAGGAATGGTTGTGACGAGTATTTTGAGACTTTATTATTACATGAGACTGCTTATTATATTGGTGGACATATTGTAATGTAGCTACATAACTTCGGAAGCGTTGTTACCTAATCAACGTTCAAAACTCCCACAATATTAAACGAACTGATATTTACGTTCATACTCGGTGTGGAAGCATTAGTGATGAGGGAGCTATGTGCTATAACCACTTGGTTGAATACCTAACTAACAGTACTATGATTATCCTTCATATTTGGTAGGAAAAACTCACATACTCGAGCATTGATAAACACGTTTTATATGGCTCATGCAGGTTCTGAGCTAATAACCCACTATAATTTCCCCCTTTCTCATCCCCCGCAGCACCTTTTAGTTATCGGAACCCCCTCATATAGCATATCATTTTCAAGCTTACAATCAGACCTTCAATTTGACTATACACAAATAGTCCGTCATTGGCTCAGTCGGAAGCCACAGGGGAAGAAGAGTGAATGCGGACCAATAATCCCGAAAACGGGAACCACGTTTTTCAACTTCTTTAATAAATTTTTGATACTTCTAACAAAGCAAAATGAAATCTGTTTGAAATGGGACCACCACGGATACTGGTAGAACACATTTCAAAAAGAACCAGACAGATTGGTACCAGAATAAAGAAATGCAAGCGAGTCGGACATACAAAAAAAAAAAAAAAAAAAAAAAAATCGTCGTCCCACGACAACCCGAATTGAGTACCTCCTCTTTCGCGCGCCTTCGGCGCGTTGAAGTCGGTCAAAAATGAAGATATTTTGTAGTTTGTTTATCTATCCATCTCGATGACTGCAAATCCTAGTAGTGAAAAAATTATACTGACTGCCCAATTTTAATTAAATTTGCAAGAATTGTAAGGGTTGGGGTCTAGATGATCCTCAATGAGTCTCAATGCTCCGGGTCAATAGTGGTTTTTGTGTATACGCAAACGTTAAATCCAACGAGTATAATTTGCTTCTTAGTTATATTGTGCTTAATTAGTGATTGAGTACTTGGCTGATTTTTGGACCATTTTCTTATAAAAGAACACTTTGCATCCTCAAAAATGACGATCGTAATTTTCATTTTGTCATCCAATCTCGATGAAATTTCTTGGGGTAGTTGATTCCTTTTCAACTGCATACAGTCAGATCAATTATACCCAGTGCGCAAGCTTGTGTAGGTAACTCTGGACATTATTTGATGACTACCTAATAGACCGATTTTGTGATAACTTGAAGCGTAGTTGGGAGACTGAAATTCTGATGATCTTCCTAGGAACATCTCACTGTTACGGATAGGAGGAAGCTACAGCCATTTGCATCAAATTGGACGTTTAAGATGAATGAAACAAAATCAGTTCGTGTCGCCTTCATCAATAGCAAGCTTTACTTTGTTCCGGTTTATTTCAACAGCAAAACAACACCACAAGACAATGAAGCCTCATCATTCTGAGCATCATCCTGGATGTGACACATGTCAAGCACAAGAAGGCGAAATTGTTACTAAAATTCAGAAAAAATGTACCGGTTAATTAATTGTCGTCAAAAATGTCGATCCAGAACAATACAAAAAAAACGCTGCAAATCATTGCTCAAAGGTTTATTATTTTCTGTATAGATCATCCTTCTGTATAGATCACTGGTTCTCCATCAATAGCACCTACCACCATCTGTATTCTCCCTTGACCTTCCCTCTCAAATTTCAGCTCTTGCGTTCAATAGGATTGAAAATGGCTTCGGAGCTCACTCAGCTGATCAGTGATGTGAGGAGTGAAGAAGATCTCCTCGAATGCTGGAGATGCCTGGAAGAGCACCTCCATTCAATAGGATTGAAAATGGCTTTGGAGCTCACTCAGCTGATCAGTGATCTGAGGAGTAAAGAAGATATCCTCGAATGCTGGAGACGCCTGGAAGAGCACTTCCATTCAATAGCATTGAAAATGGCTTCGGAGCTCACTCAGCTGATCAGTGAGCAATGATTTGCAGCGTTTTTTACCTACAAACATTGTTTTACCTACCAATTTTTTTTTACCTACCACACCTACCTATTGGTAGGTACTACCTACCACACTATAATGGCTTCACACCTTCACAATCAAGTTTATTAGAAAGAACTAAACGCTTCACACTCGATTCGAAAAATAGAAAGCTTGATATGGAAATTTGATTACTGGTTACGCAGAAGGCAAAACTGTATACAAATCGAAGAAATGAACAGCGATCGCATTTTAGTCAGATAAAATTTGAACGGCGATTAGACCTCTTTTGCGATTCACACTCATGATTCTGTTTTATCGAAGGAAAACCTTCAAATACTCGTAGGGACCGAACGGTTTGTCCTACAGAGCTCCGGGTGGTCTCAAAATTTTTTAAAAATTCTGTACTATTTAAAATTGGTGAAAAAACGATACCTTTATTTCGAGAGTTTTCGAGTTAGGGCACTCTTGAAATTTTCAACCCTTAATTTTCACCCCTTAGAAGTGACCTACATCAACCAAAAGCTTCGCGGCACAACTAGACCCCAAATGGAGCCCATATACCAAATTTGAACCAAATCGGTCCAGTGTTGCTAAGAAAAGTGCCGCGTACGGCGTACGGCGGACGGCGTACGGCGTACGGCGGACGGACGGAAATTTTTTTATTCGATTTTCGGATTCTACGTACCTTGAAACGTAAAACATCAAATTTTGAGGGGGGGTTAAAATTTTTTTTTTCTTGCTCGATTCCAAAGGCTTATTATTGAAAATAATAAACCAATATTTATGCAATCAAGTTATCAAGCTAGTTTGTGCTTATGAGGCGCAGTTCTAGAAATGCATTTCTCAAAATAATCGCGATGATATTCAGTGGTTCAAAAATAATCAACAGAGTAGAATAATTATAGATGCACATCGTTACTTCAGAAATGTCCAATTATATACCAACCGCCAATGAATTCAACAAAATACAAACCATGAGCCATCAGGAGCGGTTTACAAGTTCACGTCAACGAAGTAACTGTTCAGTTGCTTGACGTTGATGATCAATTCAGATGTCGAAAGAGATTAAAACATATTGTTTAGTAATGCATGCATTCCAGGGGACGTCCCATTGGATAAGCATTAGATCAGTTTAATCAGTTGTTAAGTGATAAAACTGTTTCACTCGACGTAATTTATTTATTACTTTAGGCAAGAAATACTAAACCCCCCCCCACCATTATCCACCATAACATTTCTAGCATCATGAGAGCCTCAAATCTGAAGAGCATTTTAAAATCCATGATCTACGATACCCAACATGCGAATTCGAGTTTACCCCCCCCCCCCCCTCCACCAATGGTGCCGGTCTGGCACCAATTCGGAAATACGTCGTAACATTGAACTTTCATCTGTTAGTTTTGGTTGGCAGACCGTCGAAGTTCACATCCGTATTCAAGGTGAAACACAAAAAAAAAAAAAAAAACACGTAATAAGCGGTTTATGGCATCATGGCACCATGTCCTGGCACCATGGTGGCACTACTATTAGTTCCATGGTGGTACAGAGAATAATTCGTGAAAATCCGGAGGTATAATGAGAATTTTTCCTCAATTTCAAAGCTTGGGTACCATTAGTAAGCAGTAAAGGAACCGAAATATTGAAAAATCGGATATTTTGTGAATATTATCCCCCCACTCACCTCCTCCCCTTGCGAATTTTGGTACTCTGGTAAAATCATGTACAACTCGGAAGTTATTTGAGTCAAACAAAAAAAGAAACACGCAAATCGGTTGGAAATTGAGGCCTGGGCAGAGTTTACAAGATCATGCACGCAAACGCACGTTTTTTAAGCATTAACCCCCCCCTTTCCCCCTCTTAAAAAGCAAAATCCAAAATTCCGGCGCCGTAGTGCACAACTAGATAGTATTCCGCGTCAAACGAAAAAGTAACCACGAAAATCGTTTGAGAATTAAGGCCTGGGCAGAGTACACAAGATTTTGTTACACACACACATACACACACACACACAGACATACACCTATGGTTTTTTTCGCGGATTTGGATTCAGAATGGTCTAAAACGGATTACTATGTGGTTATTTTTTTTTTTTTTTTCTGTTGAGTGTTGTCCAACTTCACCCCAGATCGATCGCATACGGACGCCCAAGTCTTACTGTGGGACGTCCTAAAAACGGAATGAAAACGCTGCAAATTATTACACAACGGTTTATTTATTTTTTCTATAGAGATAACTCGTCTGCAAAGAACACGGCTTTGCCATTGTTACCAACTACCAACTATAGATACTACCTACCTACCACGTACCTACAGCGATCGCATTTTGGTCAGATAAAATTTGAACGGAGATTAGGTCTCTTTTGCGATTCACAATCGTGTTTCTGATTTATCAAAAGTCCAGCCCTTAAATTCTCGTAGGGAACGGTTTGTCCTACAGGGCTCCGCGAGGCCAAATTTTTATTCGATTTTTGGATTCTACGTACCTTGAAACGTAAACCAACAAATTTTGAGGGGGTGTTAAAAAAAAATTTTTCTTGGTCGATTCCAAAGGTTTATTATTGAACATAATAAACCAAAATCGGCCCTTTGGGCCTCGTCAAGGGGCAAGCTCCCTGGACTACCGGGTGGTTACTGCTTAGAGCCTTCGGCTAAAATTCAAGAAACATGGAACATGCTTCAGCCGTGTTTTGTTTGTTTTCTGTTCCCTTTTACTAGGAATTTGTTGTCTGTTGTTTTATTTAGCTCTTTATGGGCCTCTTGGTGAAATAAAAGTTTGCAAATGAGCTTCTTACTTGCTCTTCCGTGGAAGTAGACGATGACTCACTACTTTGTAAAGCAGTCTCAATCACAACAAAGGTAGGTATTCTTGTTATTAAGAAATCTAAAACATCTAAAGCGTCGAAGAACACATCACAACTAAAAGCCACAATTTATCGCCTAAGTTTCAAGATCCTTTGATTAGGTACATTCGTAAAAACCAAGCCAACCAACAACATCTATATAATCCACTAAATCGATGTTGGTTTTTACCGCGAATGTTGTTTACGGTTCTTTCAAATCAGAGGTATATCTCAGCTTGGTCCATACTTACAGCTGTTTTGGCAGTATCTATATAATTTACGCATAAATTGAGGGCTTTTCAACGAGTGACGAACAAGTTTCGTGGGATGAAAACTAACGGCGATACATTTCCCTAGAAGCGGGTCGGTTGTGAGTAAAACGCTGCAAATTATTACACAATGGTTTATTATTTTTTATTTTTCTACATAGATCACTCGTCTGCAAAGCAACCAACAATCCAACATGAAGAAAAACATCGATCGCATTTCAGTCAGCTTTAATTTGAACGGAGATTAGGCTTCTTTTGCGATTCACACTCGTGTTTCTGATTTATCGTACGTCCAAACTTTAAATTCTCGTAGTAAGCGAAAGGTTTGTCCTACAGAGCTCCGGGTGGTCTCAAAAAATTCTAAAAAATCTATAGAATCTTAAATTGAAGGAAAAACAATACCTTTATATAAAAATTTTTTGAGTTAGGGCGTTTTCAAAATTTCAAAATTCATTTTTGAACCCTTAAAAGTGACTTACATCAACCAAAATCTTCGGGGCACACTAGACACCAAATGGAGCCTACATACCAAATTTCATCAAAATTGGTCAATGCTAAATGGCAAAAGTGCCGCGTACAGCGTAAGGCGGACGGACGGCCAAATTTTTATTCGATTTTTGGATTCTACGTACCTTGAAACGTAAACCATCAAATTTTGAGGGGGTGTTAAAATTTTTTTTTCTTGGTCGAGATTCCAAAGGTTCATTATTGAAAATAATAAACCAAAACGGAATGAAAACGCTGCAAATTATTACACAAAGGTTTATTATTTTTCCATAGAGATAACTCGTCTGCAAAGAACACGGCTTTGCCATTGTTACCAACTACCAACTATAGGTACTACCTACCTACCACGTACCTACAGCGTTCACATTTTGGTCAGATAAAATTTGAACGGAGATTCTGCCTCTTTTGCGATTCACACTCGTGTTTCTGATTTATCGAAAGTCCAGACCTTAAATTCTCGTAGGGAACGAACGGTTTGTCCTACTGGGCTCCGCGTGGCCAAATTTTTATTCGATTTTTGGATTCTACGTACCTTGAAACGTAAACCAACAAATTTAAGGGGGTGTTAAAAAAATTTTTTTCTTGGTCGATTCCAAAGGTTTATTATTGAACATAATAAACCAAAATCGGCCCTTCGGGCCTCGCCAAGGGGCAAGCTCCCCGGGTTACTGCTTAGAGCCTTCGGCTAAAATTCAAACACGGAACATGCTTCAGCCGTGTTTTGTTTGTTTTCTGTTTCCTTTTACTAGGAATTTGTTGTCTGTTGTTTTAATTTAGCTCTTTATGGGCCTCTTGTTGTTATACAAGTTTGCAAATGAGCTTCTCACTCGCTCTTCCGTGGAAGTAGACGATGACTCACTGCTTTGTAAAGCAGCCTCAATCACAACGAAGGTATTCTTGTTATTAAGAAATCGAAAACATCTAAAGCGTCGAAGCAGTTTTGGCAGTATATAATTTACGTAAAAATTGAGGGCTTCTCAACGAGTGGCGAACAATTTTCGTGGGATGAAAACTAACGGCTATACTTTTCCCTAGAAGCGGGTCGGTTGTAAGTTAAAATCATTACAAAATCCTGCGCTACTTTCGTGACTCGATACCGTTCCTAGTTACCGTTCCCGAAAAACGTAACACTTTTTGCCAGTTAAGTCAAGGCTAAAGCATGTTCCATGCTAAAATCGGTTTATTGAAATTGCTGTGAACTTCTCAAAGTATTATCGCTAACAATCTTTTAGGCGATGATTTCTACACTTGTAACGTAAGCTATTTATCTTACCATTTCCTTGAAACTCACGTTTTTCTAAACAATGTTTTTATTTTCAGATTCGCAGTGGCGGGAACGGCATTTCGCTGTCTGCGAGATAGGAATGAAGATCAATGCGTGGTCGTGACAGGCGAAAGCGGATCTGGGAAGACAGAAGCGGCGAAATTCGTAGTGCAATTCCTTTCGGGGCCGCGAGGTCTCGTACGTGACGCTGTCCGGGAAAGACTCATCCACATTTCACCCATACTGGAAGGTGAGCCAACGTTATTTTTATCACTGATTGGGATTCTAAGGCGGAAAAATAGGAATTGGAAGGATGCATGAGGGAGTTACCAGAAGATGGAGTTTAGAACCCACGACCTTCCACATTCGTGTTCTTGACGAGGATGCCTCGTACATTGAGGGTCATCGCGTAAAATTCGATCTAAAAAATTTGGCCTTTTCATGACTATTCTGACTTTCCGCTCTTTAAATTAATTAAGCAAAATCTTGAACTGACTTCGAATTTTACTTAAAATTTACCTACTCTGATGAAAAAGGAGCTGAGCTAATGAGGAGAATGTTGATTAGCCCGAAACCGTTTACACGACGAAGGATAAGGTGGGAGGTAGATCACATTGACACGAAACCGGTACAATGATGTGGTTGTGGTAGTTAGTATGATCCTCACTGGCCCGAAATCAATGGGATCGTTGTGGAAGGTGATAAAGTGAGAACTGAATTAGGCAGAGTTTAGTCTAGACAAGGGATAGATAGGGAGACGAAGGGAAGGGGACTCCAGCCATCTCAACCATTAGTCTAGCACATGTGGCTCTCGAGGTGGGTCATGACAAGCCTTTTATTGGCAGGTGCTCCTGCATTCTTGCTGGATGTAAGTTTCTTCTTATAATTGGAAGATGATATAAAATAATGGATGATGTTATAAAGGTGTGAATGACATTATAAAAGAAGAAAGGTACTCCACGTTAGAAAGTACTAATTTAGGATGTTAAAAAAATGGAGGATGTTATGAAGTATGGATGATATTTCCAATGGAGGAGGGTACTTTACATTAGAGAGTACCTACTAAGGACGATAGAATTAAAACTGGATGGGGTCTTATATTTTGTAGAGAATGCTATTTTACAATATTCTAACTGCAAGATAAAGCTCGACCTTGGTTTGACGAGTCAAACTGTAGCCTCTACTCTGGTTTGGCAGGGTTTTAATTCACGGGAGGTAAAAATGAATAGTCTACATTACAAGATTCTTGAGAATAGTTGAGAAGTAGGTAATGATTTGAAAGCTGAGTTCCTAGTTAACAATACACAAATTTCCCACTTTCACAAAAGATCCAAAAACACCTTGTAGTAGGTCTGCATGATCAGCAAAAAACCTCATTTATGAAAGTATAGAATTGAGACGTTTTGTCTCCAGAATCACAAAATTCTCCAATTTTCGACCCGGCATCTGAGAATATCACCAAAGTTAAATTCACGACTTGAAATCCAAGGCATTTCCACATTTAGACTTCGCAATTCGATTGAAAAGTAAAATCTGGAATGTAAAATTGGAGTGAAAATGTTGTTTCTTAGGATTTTCCCCTCCCTTAGTGAACAAAATCATGTCCACTGCCTTCGTAAACTCGGAACCAAAACGGTAGATAGGTACTTCCCATTTTGATGATATTACAATACCCCAAAAATGGATTTAATGAATCTTGTAGGGGTCATAATATGACTAAATGAATAAAATATATTATATTTTAGTAATAAATTTATAGTTAAGTACTGGGTGCTTGTAAGTTGAACCTAAGAATGATTAAATTATTATGCTCTTTTACAATTCATGAAATATTATATTGTGGCCTCTTCAAGCTACTCTATTCAATTAATTGAAATTATTAATTTCATTTTTTAAATTATTACGTTGACAGTTTTTTGAATTGGTATTTTTTCATTATTTCAAATAAATATACACTATGTGTTTCAGCATTTGGGAATTCTAAAACGGCCAGAAATGACAACTCTTCGAGATTCGTAAGTACCTACGTTTTTATGATTTCATGCGTCTTCTAGAAACCAGTTTTATTTGGAATTTTTCATTTGTATGGTAGAAAAGTTTTTAATTTTTTTGATTTGAACAATCTGGAAACTACGTTTTCTCAATGTTCCTCACTAAGATAGAACGTCCAGAGACAGAGTTGATTAGGTGTAGAGCAGGAGATCAGTCATTGGAGAAAACAAATAAAAGCCGGAAATATTTTACTGAAAATGGTCGATTTAGACGAAATAATCAATCGTTCTACTAGACCAAATGAATCCATATTTCATGAATTTAATACTGGTAAATGGGGTGTGCGCATGGATCGGAAAAACTGTTCATTGTTATTTTTAATCTAAACTAGACCTCATTCTGAGAATGAGAACCTTCTAGCGTGAGAAGACCTTTTTCTATGATTTTTCAAAGTTTCGAATGTTTATGACGTCACAGTCGGCTGGGGGTCCCAGGCGGGAGGGGCGTGTGACGTCATACATATTCGAAACATAGAAGAATCATAGAAAAGGATCAACTCATCCAAAAAGAGAACGACTCGTGTCAAAATTCCAAGGATGAGGTCTATTTTCGATTAAAAATTTAAAAACAAATTCAGGCGCACCCCCCATTGCCATTCATTTTTGATAAATTTCACGAACTATTAATGGTAAATTGTAATGATTTTTTTGTGATTTTCAGGGTTTATACCTGGAGTTTGAGTTCGATTACAAAGGGGATCCTCTTGGCGCTACAATCACAAATTGTAAGGACATTCGCAGCACACAACTTTCGTAGAAATAATCTTTTGTGAATTATCCACCTGATGAATTGGAAAATATGTCAAGTCACTTACATGTTCACACTTATCACACTAATATTCCACTTCAAAAACGAATTATTGGATAGATTGATAAAATATGTAATTTTATGAATCAATAACAATGATAGTACGCTTTCTTCCATGCTTTCAGATCTTTTGGAGAAAGTGAGACATTACTTCATTTTAAATTATTATTTTGTGATTACTTATTACTTTCCCCGTAGTTCCGGTCTCTTTCAATAAGTATTTAATTCAATATTTTTTTGGTTTCAGTCAAGAGTGACGTCACAGGCACCTTTCGAGAGAAACTACCATATCTTTTACCATTTGATAGTTGGTGCTGATATACATTTGCTCAGTAAGGCATTTAAATTTCGTTAAATAATAATTTCGTTACCGTTTAAACTATAATTCCACTCAGTAAAGAGAGTTTTCTTATTTTTCAGAAAATCTCAAGCTACAAAGGAATATAGAAAACTATGCTTTTCTACTTGGCAGTAGATCTGTACATGTAGAATCTATGGACGACAAAACATGTTTTGCCACCATAAAAGTAAGTTCATCTTTTTTCGTTACGTCGCTCACTCATTTCACCGCATAAATTCTGAGCTCTAGTGATGTTTCAGAGGTCCCTCGAAACGCTGGGGCTGACTAGTGAAGAGATACTGAACGTGTTCAAAGTAGTTTCGTGCGTACTCAAATTGGGCAACATCAGTTTCATTCCTACAAACAACATAGATGGAACTGAGGGTTGTTCTGTTGGAAATGAATACGGTAAGTTCGAAGTTGATGTAGACAGCCAGATAACAGGTTGAACCAACTGATAATCACTTGATAGGTTGTAATATTATAGTTGTAACTTGGGAGACGACTTGTTGGTTGTGACCTACACGACTTGCAATTTATAGCTTACGCATCCATGATTGAGTAGGCCAGTTCTAAAACGAGCTAAATCGATTTTTTGAAAAAAATGAGTTATTTGTATCGTTGGATTCAGAATGGCGACAGCTACATCCTTCCGATGGCTTCCAATGTCAAAACGAGGAAAAACCCATCGAAAAACGAGTAGAAAGGATGAGTACTCTTCCAAAACGCGCTAAAAAGGGTTATACTCGTACTCCAATTCCAAAGTGAGCCTAAAATATTCTAGGAGCAGAACGCGCTGAAAGCCCTGAGGGCTACTGAGCCTAGTTCAAAAGCAAAACGTGCTAAAAATAAACGTGTCTTCGTTCAATTTTATTTTTTTAGACTTTACTACCCTTTTCACATGAATTTATTGTATTTAATCCTATTATAACCAGTATTTTTGTTTGATAGGTTGGTACGACTGTAAAGAGGGAAACATTATTTGTAAGAAAGTGACGTTATGACGTTTGTTAAAATGATCTCAAATTCAAAAACACGCTAATTCCTAATTCAAATTGAAATAACTAATTTTCCTCATTAGAAAAATAATAAAATGTTGCACCAGAAATTTAGTGATTTTTTTAAATTTTTAGAAAAAAACCCCATGAATTTTGGCTCTCAGGTTAAAATGCAGCAGTTTTTTGCGTTTTTCTCCGTTTCGTTTGGGAGTCTTTTAGCTTGGAATTGGCCTACTCAATTATTCATTTGAAAAATCGGCCACTAGTGGATATTGATACTCAAGGGTTGATGGACTTTGATATGAAAGTCAAGAATAATTGTTTACTATTCTAAACTATAAACATCAGATAATAATCCTTTAGAACCGATAAATTTTCTACTAACCTCAAAACTTGATGTTTTTAAAAAAGTTTTGGATTCGACATATTTATTCTAAACTATAAACTATTCTAAACTATAAACATCAGATAATAAACTATTCTAAACTATAAACTATTCTAAACTATAAACATCAGATAATAAACTATTCTAAACTATAAACTATTCTAAACTATAAACATCAGATAATAATCCTTTAGAACCGATAAATTTTCTACTAACCTCAAAACTTGATGTTTTTAAAAAAGTTTTGGATTCGACATATTTGAGTCCAAATTTCAAATTTAAACATTTTGTAAGACCAGGCAAAAGAGACTATTTAACCACTTATGTTGGCCGAAATCATTTTATTTTGTTATAAGGGCTTTATTTTTCGTTTTTTTATCTCCAAAAACCTAATTTTGGGGACTAGTTGAGTAGAATCATAAAACTTCTGGTTATTTTCAGTAACTTCTAAGAAATGAAAAATAGGGAATACAATTTTAATACATTTCAGCTCGAAAACGTGTTATAGGAATATGAGTATTCTTTTCATTTTGATTTGCTGTGGATCGCAAGTATTGTGATCGAATGAGACCACTCAGAGTTCTATGTAAACTTCCGTTCGTTGGGCGGTAAGCACGAAGAGCTTACTGAAATCCTACAAATTTAGTTACTGCAGAATTACTGAGAAACTGAATTACTGCTCTTTACGTAGCGCCGAACAAGTGAACTGTACGATCAGGATGAGTAAACGCTTGGTTATTCTAAATTTCTCTGCGCTGATTCTCTTCTAAGAACAATTTTTCTCGTAGAGATTTTCGAAGTGAGCGACCTCCTTGGCTGTGATCCCGCAATACTACAAGCGTCCCTTACTTCTACAACGTGCCTTTGCTCATCAGCGTCCGAAGTGCCTATCACTGAACTATCGGCTGAACAGGCTGCCTACAATAGAAACGCTCTGTGTAGAGCTTTGTATGCCAGGATATTTGCCTGGCTAGTAAATCGGATAAACCACGCTATTAAGGTAAATCATCATTAATTTCATTAATTTTTTTCCAACTAGCCTAGCGTGATCAAATTTGCCAGTTAGAAGTCACCGGTTATTAGTTTTGACCCGTCTGATGAATCCAGATTTCAGATAAACAAAATTTTCTCCCGAAATCACCTCTGTGGAGCTAAACATATATTAGAAGCTCAAAGTCAGGAAACTATTTTTTCTGATGTTTTCAAACGTAAAGTAATGCTTATTATTTCAAATTTTCCTGTTAGGAAATTAGCGGTAAAATTGCAGTGATATGTGATCAAATAGTGTATTTAAATTAATGTTGCAGGTTAAAAAATATGGGAAACGAAAAGTTTTAGGTGTACTAGACGTCTACGGATTTGAAATTTTGGACCACAATGGATTTGAACAATTTATAATAAATTTCTGCAATGAAAAGTTGCATGCTGTGATCATAGAAAGCACATTGAAGCAAGAACAAGAGGAGTATATCAGGGAAGGCATTGAGTGGTGCCCCGTGGATTTCACTGTAAATACTGTAGTCTGTGATATAATTGAAAAAGTGAGTCTCATTTTACATAATTACACTCATGTTCATTTATACCTTTATTCCCAAGTTATGGGGTTTTGTGATTGTGTCTTCCATGGTTAGGTCGCATGCTGTTTTTGGAAATAATGAATTCTCTTAATAAATTGTCTAATATCGGGACTGGAGTCATCCAGAAAAAACATGGAAATCGCCTAGCTTGTTTTGACTAGTGTGAGATTTGTTTATGTTCGGCTTCTGTTGCCTGAGTTTGCTCATTGTATTTATCAGGCCCTGATGAAGGAAATATATTTTTCGAAAGCTAGGCGATAGCAGCGATTTTACTGGATGACCCCAGTTCCGATATTTGACATTTTATTCATACCGTAGGTCGATACAAATATCTTAATTCTCATAATCTAGGCTGCAATATGATGAAATATTTTCCAGAATAACCACGGCATTCTTTGTCTTCTTGATGACATAAGCAGTAAGGCGTTCGAAGAAGGAAATATGAATGAAGCAGAAGAAGCGTTGCTGGGCAGAGTGCAGATGCTGTGCGGGCATTCGACACCAAGGAGACACCAATCGGATAATAGCTTACCTCCGTATTGCTTTAGGTGAACCATCAATACTTTCATAAATTTAATTGCTTCCACAAAATATGAAAATTAGAAAAAAGAATATAAAGAGTCTGCAACACAGTGGGACATTGTATGTCTTTAGTACGGTAAATGGGGTAGTAACGGCAATGTATAATTCATGCATAAATGTAGGGCTTTCCAACGAATAGTGAACGAAGATAAAGTTCCGTAGCAACGACTTGGTTATAAAAACGCTGCAAATTATTACACAAAGGTTTATTATTTTTCCATATAGATCACTTGTCTTTAATGAAGACGGCTTTGCCATTGTTACCACCAACCAACATGAAGAAAAATGTCGATCGCATTTCGGTCATCTGAAATTTGAGCGGAGATTAGGCCTATTTTGCGATTCACACTCGTGTTTCTGATTTATCGTACGTCCAACCCTTAAATTCTCGTTGGGAGCGAACGGTTTGTCCAACAGAGCTCCGCGTGATTTCAAAAAATGCTAAAAATTCTGTACTATCTTAAATTGATGAAAAAACAATACCTTTATATCAAAATTTTTGGAGTTAGGACGTTTTCAAAATTTCAAACCTTATTTTTCAACCCTTAGAAGTGGATTTTACGTACTTCGAAACGTAAACCAACAAATTTTGAGGGGGTTAAACAATTTTTTTTCCTGGTCGATTCCAAAGGTTCATTATTGAAAATAATAAACCAAAATCATTAAAAAACTAACTGTAACGCTTTTTCGTGACCAATTTTGTAACGTTCTTTCGTTCATGTGCCAAAATAAAGACATAAAATGTCAAATGTGCCAAGGTAAAGACATAACTGTAATGTTTTTTCGTTACCAATTTTGTGACCGATTTTGTAACGTTTTTTCGTTCATGTGCCATTGTAAAGACATGAAATGTCATATGTGCCAAAGTAAAGACATAACTGTAATGCTTTTCCGTGACCAATTTTGTTATCGATTTTGTAACGTTTTTTCGTTCATGTGCCAAAGTAAAGACGTAAAATGTCAATATGAAAATTTCATATTATATAGGAAATAATAATGATAACAATAATAATAATAATAATAATAATAATAATAATAATAAGTAATAATAATAATAGCAAAATTTCAAAATTTTATAGGAAATAATAAAAGAACGACTTGCTTCGGAAAATTCAAAACACTTGTATTTTTCAATTCATGGTTAAACAGGTGTTAAATATGACGGGTGGTTGGTAATCAAAATATCATAATTTAGTCGACATACAACAACATATAAGTCAGAGCACCACTTGTCGTCTAAAAGGTCTTAATAATGTAGGCAGTTACAATATTTTCTCCTCATTCCAGGTTAAAACATTTCGCCGGAACGGTGACTTACGACATACGAGGTTTTTTGGATAAGAATATCGATTATGTTCCCCGTGATCTCTCCCAAGCAATGTACCATAGCAACCATCCATTATTAAAGTCCCTGTTTCCCGAAGGTAAAATAGTTTCTTCTCTTATTATTTATTATTGAGAAATTATTTACAGAACTATCGAGTAATAATAATCAAAATATATTACTAACATCATAATCTGAAAAACCCATAGAACAAAACGGTGTTGTGATAACAATATAATGATTAGTGGCTAATGGGAGGTTTCAGACGATTGAAACTGTTGAAATTCATCCATAATTTTTTTTACAAACAGAATAGTAGCTATATACCCGTACACTGCATGAGGTCATAGATTGAACTAAAGCAGTGGTAGCTAGTTCTCAGTTCACTAATCAATTTCTACTGGTACTAATCGATCAAGCTGCTGAAGATTTGAGAGCTTACAACATTTACACCATCAGTGTGCGAAATTCATAACCTTCCAGAACAGTTGTATTTTTTCAAATGTCTTTTCCACGGGATTCAGGATGAGGGATTAAGGAAGAAGGTAAAGAACCTAGAACCCTACTACTTCAATGTAGCTCCTCACCTACGCTGCTCGGTGGATTTTTGCGTTAAAGAAACTCATTTTAGCGAATTTTCAAAAAAAATTAAGCTCTTGCAATTGCCTCAAAAATTCTGAAACAATCCCTGAATAGTGTAAAACAAAAGATTCATTTGAAAATTTGCTCATTAGTTCATGCTGCATGAATGGACTTTTAAAAAATGTTTCCGTTTCGGGAGCCTCCAAAGATATCATACAGAGGAATCGTAAATTCTTCACGTTCTACAGCTAAAAACCCCTCACGTTTGTCTTCAACGGCTGCAATTCGCAAAATTTTTCACTGGGGTAATTTTCGCGATAAGATTCATTTGATTTGGAAAAACTTTAATTTAGCTTGGAAAAGGATTAATTTGATTTGGAAAAAGATTCATTTGGTTTGGAAAAGAATTAATTTGACTTTGAATGAAATAAACCAAAATTTGCCCAAGGTTAGAACGAAACTCCAACTATCAATTATTCGAGCAGTCTCCCGACGTCTTCGAGGCTCGAGGAAGAGGATCAGATGCCTCGGAATGGGGACGGAGCATCCCTACCCGTTGCTCAAAAATATTGAATCCAAATGAAATATTGAAATATTGGCGTGGAACGAATATAGTAGAAGAAAAGGAAAAACACACAATGCCCCAATGCGTCTCTTCTGTGCCCATTTAAAATAATGAAGAGAGTTTTTTAAAGCAAAAAAATCTACAGATAATATTATAATACGAGAGGACTTTTAGTCCCAACAAATTGAATTCTATAATGAAATTATAATGATATTCTCTTAAAATCATCTGCACCATAATTTTTGACTTGAGAATGTTTTTTTTTTTTTCTTCTTTTTCAGGAAATCCGAAGAGAGTGGCGTGTAAGAGGCCTCCTACGTTGGGGTCTCAGTTCAAAGTGTCATTAGGCGGTTTAGTGAGAAATATAGTGTCGAAAAATCCGCACTACGTGCGTTGTATAAAACCGAATGAGCTCAAACAACCCAGGATATTCGAAATGGCCCTTGTTCATCATCAAGTTCGTTATTTGGGGTACGCTGAGATTCATCCTTGATTTTCTTGGACTTATCATCATTAAAATTATTCTTCCTGTAGCTGGATATCTTCATTCCATTAGAAAAGACTCTCCGATTTAGAATATTTAATGATTTATTAAAAATCTAGTACTGTTGAGTTTAGTACCACAACATTAGTCTTCCAAAGCAAGTATAATGTTTTTCTGTGCCCACTTTGAAGTGCCAAAGTCTGTCTTATAAGGTCTGAAGATTCCGACGATAGTTGTCCTGAATCTCCCTTCAAGGAGTCGGTCAATTGCTTGCTCTTTGGTATCGCAAATGGTAGAAGGAGTTCATAGGAAAAGTTCCAAAAGAGCAGATGGAAAGGCTTACTAACACAGCTCCTGAAAAATCATGGCTACTTACCTCATATAATGTATTACAGGTTAATCGAAACTGTTAGAGTGAGAAGATGTGGGTTCTGTCACCGGCAATCATATTGCAGCTTCTTGAACCGATACAAGATGCTTTCTCTGCACACTTGGCCAGCTTGGCACGGAATTCCAATCGAAGGAGTCTCTTACCTTCTGAGGGATCTGCCAATACCGAGCGGAGAATTCGCTTTTGGCAGGACCCATTTGTTCATCAGGAGCCCGAGATCCGTAAGTCAACACACAGAATAGTTTATCAACGGAACATGTCTACATATATATCGTCTACTTCTAATAATACTGATATCATGCATTAATTATAAGACGGTCGTAATGTGATCTAAAAAAAACCTTGCAAAAGAATCCAAATGAGCAGTATCTGGACGGTCAACAGGATAGAGAATAAGAACAACCTGAGATGGAAAAATATTTTTCCAGACTTTTTTAATCTTTCTTACAATCAGCAATATACTGAGAAATACTGCAGTGGCCATGAAGTAGCCATAAAAAACTTCCAAAGCTTCTTTCCTTGCAGAGGAGCTTTCTGAACAGTCATTGATTTACAAACTGAAGAATATACCGACTCTATATGTATAACTATTACGGTTGAAGGTATTTGAGCTGGAAGAATTCCGCAGAGAACGTCTGGAAGATTTAGCGACAATGATGCAGAAAACATGGCGCCGCTACCACACGAGGAAAAATTACCTGAAGATGAGGCACAGCCAAATCATTATAGCATCTGCATGGAGAAGTTGGCGGGTAAGAACTCCTGTTTTGAATCCATTATTCGAAAATCAACAAGTTTATCTACTTTGTAACTGCCCAACAGCATGAGCATATGCCACATATTTAAGTTTTATCTCTTACCAACTGGTTAAACTGATCTAATGATTATCCAATGGGACGTCCCCTGGAATGCATGCATTACTAAACAATATGTTTAAATGTAGTTCAAATAATATTACCTACTGTAACTCATTAAAGCATGCGCCTTTATTAGCAGGTCTATCGTGTATTATTTGTTTTCAAATTCCAAGCTATTATTCACGATTTACAACTCAAGAAAAAGTTTTTGCGCAATCCCACTATATCAGCATGTATTCGTTAATACTTCAATGCCAACCGAACTACCTCTTATTTTACTAGTATGTTTTTTGAAGCTAAATATTATCGACGTATTTGTAGTTCTTAGTTTAAAAAAGCATGTTGCATGTCAGGAGTGCCGATTTGGAATACCGTTTGATGGGAGGCGGCATCTTTGGTGCTTGTTCAAAGTGGTAAGTAGAAAAATCCATATTTTATGACTAAGTATAATTAGCTAACTGTTAATTATTAAAACTATTGATGAATTATAGTAAGTAATTAAGTATATGATAATAAGGTAAGATCTTATCAAATAATAAATTCTACAACATCATAAAAAATATTATGTCGCAGAATGTCGATTTGCTATTTATAGTCGTGTTTACGCTTTTTTCGTGATATTTTGGAGCCCTCGATGAGAGCGATTGGCTACTCGTATAGGTGGCTTAAAAGTTACAATATCTCTTAAATTGAAATTAAAAACACCCTTTTGTAAAATTTGTCATTTGACATTTTATAATTATTTTCCATCCCAAACGATATTGAGTAACCAGTAGTTTCCGGACCCAGCAAAATTAACACCCATATGTTAATTTTGCTGGGGACTATAGAATATATAACCCTATACTAATAGTGTTCCGCAGACTATACAGTGTGTATACAATAAGGCGCGTAGTACCCACACATTCTACAACTAATTTGCTACAAAAAGTGCCTAGCTTTTGTCACATCCAAGATTTTTTTCGTGTTTTAAAATGGCCATAACTGTTCAACGGGTTAAAGAATTGACTTCAAATTTGATTATACCGTAGGAAGGAGAGTAAAATTCTCTGTATTTATTTGAGGGCCTAACCAAATTTTTTAACTCACTTTATATTGATTCGATTGATGAAGAAAAAAACTGATGAAACAATATTGATTTTTGATTTGTTGGGTGAAGGGCAGCGGAGCAGTAGATCCAATTTTCATCTTAATTTTTTTTTAAATATAGGTACCTTTCGAAATCTTACATTCTGAGGCATTTTGTAAGTTACGCCTATGTAGTCACTCGCTAGATTAAAGAGGCCTAATGAACGTTTGAAAAAAAGTTGCAAACTATTATACAAAGGATTATTATTTTTCTGTATAACTTCCAAAGTACGTAGCAAAGAACACAGCTTCGTAATTGTCACTACCTACGAACTAAATTTTTGCTTCAAAATCAAGTTCCTCCATTCGGATATTTGATTACTGGTTGCTGAGGATGCAAAACTGAGTACAACTCGAAGATACGACCGCATTTTCTTCAACTAAAATTTGAATCGCCTTTTTTTCGATTCATTCTCGTGTTTCTGATTTATAATAAGTCGAACCTAAGTTCTCATAAGGAGAGAACGGTTTGTTCTGTAGAGCTCTGGGTGGTCTCATTTGATTCTAAAAATTCGATACTATTTTAAATTGATTAAAAAACCTGCATATCAAAACTTTTGAGCAAGGGAACTTTCAAAATTTCAACCTTAAAAAGTGACTGAAATCAACTAAAAGCTTCGGGGCACAACTAGACCCCCAAATGGAGTCCATATACACTACTAAACTCATAAAATATACTCGTATATAATTATACTTGTACTAAACTTTATAAAAACCGGTCGATTTATTTTAAAAAATTTATTCGATTTTTGGATTTTACGTACCTTGAATCGTAAACCAACATATTTTGTGCGAAGGTGGGGGGGGGGTTAAATTAAAGAATTTCTTGGTCGATTCCAAAGGAATTGAAAATAATAAACCAAAAACTATCTTTTTTCAAAAGTTCATTAAATTGGCTTTGTAGAGTGATTTTTCAATGGATTTTTAATGGAAGCATCAAAATTTGGTTTGGCACTGAAAATATAGAAAATTGAACGCTCCTTCCCACGGTACAACCAAATTTGAAGTTTATTCTTTAACTGAACAAGTTATGGCTTTTTACTGAGACAAGGCCGAAAACAATAAATCTGAGAAGTGAATAAAGTCGGATTTTCAGTTAAGTAAAACAAACGACAAGAGGAACTTTTGGTTTGAATTTAGTTGTAAATCATTTATTTAAGTACTGTGCTTCTTTACCCTGTATAATTGTACCTATCTTGTTAATAAATTTATTTCGTTCCAGGCGAAAGAAGAATACAGAATTTTAAAACGGCGGAAACTAGTGGATTGGGCTGTGAGAGTTATCCAAAGACAATTTATAAAATGGAAAGTAAGTAACTATTCTTATTACCGTCTGATATTGTACGATATAGACCAAACGAGTAGGTTGTTAGGTCGGTATCGTACTTGGTGTTTGTTAGCATAATATCTTCTAGTATTGTTCACATTCCATCACTAATTTTTTAAAATTCATTATTAGTTTCAGAAACTTTCAATAGAATTCATGAGACTTGCATCTCGCTAGAGCCAAAAGGTCTTCTCAGGTGGATAAATTTCACAAAACTGATGAATAAAATGCAAATTACGTGTGCCAAAAATATTTTGTTAACTCCTACATTTTTTCTACTTCAAAATGCATTCATTAATATGCCCGAAAAACAAAGATTAAATTGTTCAAATATAACATTAAAAATGGAAAATGTCAATAACGTGGATGCAACCAGATCAGTTTTTCATGGAGCTCTTTAAACTTTGCAAACAGAAAGTTTGTCAAATTTTGAGTTATTGGTTCAAAGAGGATTCTTGATATCTAAAAGGTATTTACAACAATCGGACATCATCAAAAGATTCTAAGAATCTTAAAGAACTTGTTATACGGGAATTTCCCTTCTCCTGAGAATCACCCTGATATTAATGTTAACTACATTATAATTTTTTTCCCCCTAACCCCTATGAATTTGTCTTATTCTTAGGATGTAAGAGAAACAAATCATTATGTAGATATATGAATGAATAAATAAAACAACAAAATTTATGTTTCAGAAAAAACAGTTTCTTATACTTTTCGCTCAGGAACTAACTCTAACATTCGAATCGCCCACTTGTAGGGAGTGGCCGCATTGCTCAACTAGATTTTCGGAAACGAGCTTATTATTGAAACGGCTGTACCACAAATGGAGGGTAAGAGTTTTTGAGTCGCTGATAACTTTTAGAATAGCCAATGGAGGTAAATTATAATTGGTTTAATTTAACGGTAGTGAAATAAATGCCAACAATTAAGTATTGCAACTTTGAGAATGCTAGGGAAAATATAAATAATATTTTGTTTACAGTGTCACAAGTATAGAAGTAAATTCGATCAAACTGCTCGAAATAGGATGAGAGAAAAAGTGACTGCCAGCTTGATTTTCAAAGAGAGAAAGAGCTCCTACCCTAGAAGGTGACTATATTTTTGGTCGTTTAAACAATTAATTTATTGGATATAACATTCATCTGTCAATACGTTATTTAACCATTACAACATGACAATGATCCTTTCTAGCGTCTCTCACCCGTTTTTGGGAGACTATGTCAGACTACGACAAAACGTCCAGTGGAAAAAAATATGTATTGAAACCAACGACCAGTACGTAGTTTTTGCCGACATCATCAACAAAATCACTCGATCTAGTGGAAAGGTACCTAGTCTTCACCATTACTACTGTAGAACATCGATAGTAAATTGGGGTAAAACTGCGAGTACCAACCTACCAGAACTTCTGAAAATAACAAATTATGATGACTTTTTGTTTGCCTTTCTAGTTTGCTCCGATTCTATTTGTCCTTTCAACAAGTGCGATGCTCATTTTGGATCAAAGAACTCTGCAGATCAAATATCGAGTACCCGCTACGGAAATATACCGATTATCTTTGTCGCCATTTCTCGATGATGTCGCAGTATTTCACGTCAGAGCTGTAAGTAATACCAGAATTTGTTTAATTATTAGGTACTTACTGCATAAGGAATTTACTTTTTAAAAAATAAAAAAAAAGCAACGTCAAATGATGTAGGTATAATGTTGATGTATGAGCAAAATTGATTTTGATGAAGTTTTATTGTATTGCACCTAAATAACTAATTCTCTATTGATAGAACTAAGTACTTATGGAATCAGCCTGATTTCAATGTAAGCTTAGGTAAATATCGCACAAACGTCTAAACCACACTGGCAGCATTAGTTCATCTATCCTTCGCTAGGGATAGTAGAGTGTTTTACCCTTAATCAGCTGCTTCACATTATCTGGAGCTTTATCAAAATAGGTACCTGAGCTTATCTCATCTCATTCAAGGAAAAAACGCTTCACTATCCCTTGCGGAGGATACATGAACTAATACTGCGGGTGTGGTTCAGACGTTAGTAAATATCGCAGTTGGAAGGTAGTGTTCTTTTGAAGTAGGTACACTATTCCTAAATCTATCGTAGATTGCCAGTACCTGGTAGGCACTGATACAATTTGTAACCACGAAACCCAAAGCAGGTATTTCTAATGCAAATATCCTTACCTAAATACAAATTAGGTGGAAAATGGAAAAAAAATCAAGAATAATATTCCCGTCGGATCAAGGTAGCTCAGACAGGCACTCTTTTTTGACAAGAAAAATTCAGGACATTTCTTCCCTAACGGTTTCAGGAGTTTGGAGGTTGTTACCATCCCTAGTATAGGACCACAATATCTTGTCATAAAGTAGGTACGAGTATAATAAAATCATGAAATCAAGATTAAATTTCTTTGAGATTAGCCCCACTAATATTACAACAATAAATTCTCATACCAAATAACACTGAAATCAGGGTTTTTTAAAAACATTATGAACTCACTATTGAATCTTTTCTATAATCAATAATTAACTTACTCACATTATACTTGACATAAAAACTTAACGATAAAATCGGAATTAATTCACCAATTTATTCAAAAACATACAAATGCACTAGCTCTTCAGTTCTGGAACTAGTTGAATTTGATTCACCGTAGTAATCATACAACGCCAAACACCAAACCAAATAACGCATGTCTGTGCGGCGCAGAGGTCTTCCTCGCCATCAAGACCGAGCGGTCGTGCGGGTCTTGCATATCCTGAGTACTTACACATTCTCCCTTTCCGTACCAAGTAAAGTGTGGTAAGAATTGGCTAGAAACATTCATTACTTTGCTCCAAGGCTAGGTAGGTATAACGGATTGAAATTTTCAATCAATCCGAAAGAATCATCGATTGAAATCGATCATTTGAAGACCCTACATGAGTGGCACAAATAATCATTGACGATCCCATCATCGATTTCAACAAACAATACATATTCGTGTTACCAACAATATTTTTTTAAATTGTCAATTAACAATAAAGCGCACGAAAATTTTTAATTAAAACGTGTTTTCACTTAGTAACGGTTTTACAATTTCATTTTGTGTGAGTCTTTCGGACGAAGAAATTGTCTTCACTAGAAACTCATACCATTTTTTGAGCCTCATTGCTGATGCTTTACAGACAAAGAATAAATTTAAACAATAAAAAAACCTCTCTATTGTGAACGAATGCGCTTTCCACGCGGACTAATGGTTCTTTCTTCAAATAAAAGATCCACTTTTTTTATCTTCATTATAGCAGGGGAGTTACGAAAGTGTACACTTCTACCCTGTAGATTTGTGCTTTAGCTACCTACTTTTCCATGTAAATTCCAACGCTGTTGAACTAACCCCTAATTATACGATTGAACCAACCTTGTATTCTCATCGTCATTATTGTATTTAGTCATTTTGTAGGTAATCCATTAAAGTAGCAGCTTGTAGAACAGTAGATTTGTTGATCCGTAGGGGAGCCCCAGCACAGATTCAGAGAGTGAGTCAGGAATGGTACCAGGATGTCTGTTCCAGAGTGAACTTGGGATGAAAAAGGGTGATTTCGTTTTTCAAACTGGACACGTGATAGAGATCGTAACTAAAATGTTCCTAGTAATACAAAACGCCGTTGGAAAACCTCCACATGTGAACATCAATACTGAGTAAGTACCTATCACTTAAATACCAATTTAATTGAAATATTTACAATTTAAATGAATTTTTATCAAATCAATTTATAGTTAGAAAATTCATTTAATTTCTCCCTTGATCAAGATATGTCAAGGTATTATTTTCCCCATAAGAGAAAATTAGATGAAGGTTATTACTTGAAGCGAACATGGGATGGTGTAAGCAAAAAGAGAAAACAACAACTTTTGACATTTTATGTCTTTACTATGGCACATAAATGAAAAATCGTAACGCGGGGAGCGTTATGAGGAGAGCGTTACGCGGTAATTTCTGATGATTTTCACGTACAACCAATCGTTCCTAGGGAAAACTAACTTCCTCATTTTCCACCCCACAAAAATCGTTCACCACTCATTGGAAAGCTCTCAATTTATTAAACATAAGACATAAAATGTCTCTCGTGGTTGCGTACTTGTACGAAAGCTGTATCAACCGTTTGTGTTTTGATAAAAGTATGGAATAAATTTTTTTTAATAAACACGTAATTTATTAAATTACAAAACGAAATTTGATGTCACGGCCTGGAATCGAACCCAGGTCTCCCAGACTGATAATTCTTGCAGTCTACTAACAGAACTTGTTTAACGGTCTCTCGTTGCTCTTTTTTGGGCAAGAACAACACATTTTAACATGGAACATGTTATTGCCCCAGGGTAAACCTGAAAAACGTTATGCGAAAGGGGGACGCGCGCCTTTTACGACACTCCGGTTTTCGAGCCACGAAGCGCCGAGTTTTTCTTAATGAATTTTAGTTATAATGTTGCTAGGGATAACATAACTTTTTTATTATACCTACCTACGACTGAAGGTTTTGCACCAAATTTTGCTAAAACATGTTCCATGTTTTTACTATTTACGCCGTAGGCTTTAAGTAGTTAGCATCTGGGGGTCCAGGGGCGAGACGCGAAGCGCCTAGTTTTTTACAGACCCTAGGCTAAAAGACATGACATACATTGTATAGTGACATACAATGACTATACATTGTATAGTAACCATGTAAAAAATATCTCAACTATTGACAAATTAATTTTACCTCAGGCTAATTAACTTGAACGAATTGAATTTGAATCAAAATAACGAAGATTTAAAAAACTGGCAAATAAAAATATCATAATTGCTTCAGTCTTAACTCATCGTTTCATAGTTGTAGTACCAATTCAATTGTGAAATTATAATGTCATGCGGTACACCTATTACCTACTTACTTTTTTTTTGCTCCTAATTCAACTTGTCTACATTTGTCCCGTAGATTTGAGGCTAATTTTGGTCAACAAACGGTGACAATCACGTTCAAATGCACAGGACTCCCGGAGGTACAGCCGGGACAAATAAGAATATTGAGAAAACAAGGAAAAATGGAGGTGCTCTTATGATCACAAGGTTCAACCCGTGATGATGGGTTGTTAGGAACTAGGAGTCTTTAAGAGGTCAGTAAAAAACAGAAGGATAACATAATTTTGAATGAAATTGTTACCCAACCTGATATTGGTTCCTTCGCAGTAATCAAGAATTGGACTTTTTTTTCAGTACCAACCTGCGAGTTGTTGCGTAACTGCGTGCTTTTAGTGGGAAAAATGAACACCACACTCGAAAATCGCTCTATGAACATTGGGGTCACAGATTCGCATTATAGGAACAAGAAACATCAAACGTCAAGAGTTTCTTAGAAAAGGTGAAATGAATCTCATCAGATGGTAAGTTTTCTACTCCAATACAACAATTTGAATCGCCCAACATTTTAATTTCTAATAATAATAAAATAACGCACAAAGAAATGTGTAACTCACCGAGGTTTATACGAACCTCGTAATTTTGTTATGAGCGATTATGTCTCAAAGATCAATAATTGATGTAAGATAATTGATTGATGTAATTGATGCAATAATGTATGTGGAATAATTCCACATCACTTACATTTGTTCCAAATTTCCGTTAAAATGTAACAATGTAACTTCAAATAGTTACCTTGGTAACCCTTACCGATAAGTTTTAAATGTATACAGGGTGTCCCATGTTAAGGACCGGAAAACTTTAGGAGTCTAGCAATTTTGTTTTAATCCCTTGTTTTTCAAGTTTTTTTTTTAATTTCAATATTTTTTTCGTGTTTTTGACCTTATGTCACCAGAAATCACTATACCTGACTACCGTAATTAATCGTAAAAATAAGGGAACCGTTGGAAAGGGCGTCAAATTTTCTTTCTTTCTTTCTAGCGCCTAAAAAAACTATTTGTGAGTGTCGGATGGGTGAAAAATCAACCCGTAAGTCATTTTAGTCAAATTGGCGAAATTTCTGCTTTTAGCGAATTTTAAAAGAATATGAAGCTGTTGCCATGGCCTCAAAATTTTTAGAATGGAATTTTTCGAATTTTTTTCTCACTAAATTCCGTTTTGGAACATCGTGAAACGATCCCTGAAGAGTGTAAAAAAAAGATTTCTTTGAAAATTTGCTCATTAATTCATGCTGCATGAATGGACTTTATTCTTTATTTTGTTAAGTTTTCACTTCCGGATGGTTTTCTCACGAGTCTCTATAACAAAAACTGCGCAAAGACCTCATTTCCAATGGTATAATCAAACAATGTTTTACAATCGAATTTAGCGAAGAAATTTATGTTTAAACGGGGAGAAACATGCATTTTTAGGACGTCCCACAGTAAGACTTGGGGGTCCTTATGCGATTGATACGGGGTAAAGTTGGACAACACTCAACAGAAAAAAATAACCATACACTAATCCGTTTTAGACCATTCTGAATCCAAATCCGCGAAAAAAACCATAGTTGTATGTATGTGAGTGTGTGTGTGTGTGTGTGTGTGTGTGTGACAAAATCTTGTGTACTCTGCCCAGGCCTCAGTTCTCAACCGATTTTCGTGGTTATTTTTTCGTTCGACGCGGAAAACTATCTAGTTGTGCACTACGTCACCGGAATTTCGAATTTTACCTTTTAAGGGGGGGGGGGGGGTTACTTCTAAAAAAACGTGCGTTTTCGGGCATAATCTTGTGTACTCTGCCCAGGCCTCAATTTCCAACCAATTATCCTGGTTCTTTTTTTATTAGACGCGGAAATCTATATGGTTGTGCACTACGTCGCCGGAATTTTGAATTTTGCCTTTAATGGGGGGAAGAACGAATTCGAATGTTGCGTATCGTAGAACACGGATTTCAAAATGTTCTTCAAATTCGAGGCTCCCAAGCTGCTAGAAATGTTATGGTGGATGAGGGTTCGGGGAGAGACTGTTTCTTGCCTAAAATACTATATAAATTTTATCATCCAGTTGGACGTCCCCTGGAATGCATGCATTACTCAACAATATGTTTTCAAACGAAATCAACGTTTTGACGGGAGGACTCCGGGGTATACTCCGCTACCGCTCCTCCCAACCTTCATCGAACCAGTCCCACCGTTTAAAAAAATCACGTTTTTCTGCGTTTAAACACAAATTTCTTCTCTAAGTGCGATTGTAAATTTTTTTTTTGATTATTCCATAGCAAAAGAAAGAAAAGACGCTGCAAATCATTGCTAAAGGTTTATTATTTTCTGTATAGATCACCCTTCTGTATAGATCACTGTTTCTCCATCAATAGCACCTACCACCATCTGTATTCTCCCTTGACCTTCCCTCAAATTTCAGCTTCCTGCGTTCAATAGGATTGAAAATGGCTTCGGAGCTCACTCAGCTGATCAGTGATCTGAAGAGTGAAGAAGATCTCCTCGAATGCTGGAGACGCCTGGAAGAGCACTTCCATTCAACATGGATTAAAAATGGCTTTGGAGCTCACTCAGCTGATCAGTGATCTGAAGAGTGAAGAAGCCTTTGAGCAATGATTTGCAGCGTTTTTTACCCACCAACATTTTTTTTACCTACCAACTTTTTTTTACCTACCAACTTTTTTTTTACCTACCAGCTAGGTACTTCCTACCACACCATACTGGCTTCACACCTTCACAATCAAGTTTATTAGAAAGAACTAAACGCTTCAGACTCGATTGGAAAAATAGAAAGCTTCTTATGGAAATTTGATTACTGGTTACGCAGAAGGCAAAACTGTATACAAATCGAAGAAATGAACAGCGATTGCATTTTAGTCCGATAAAATTTGAATGGAGATTAGACCTCTTTTGCGATTCACACTCGTGATTCTGTTTTATCGAAGGAAAACCTTCAAGTACTCGTAGGGACCGAACGGTTTGTCCTACAGAGCTCCGGGTGGTCTCAAAAGTTTTTAAAAATTCAATACCATTTAAAATTGGTAAAAAAAACGATACCTTTATTTCGAGAGTTTTCGAGCTAGGGCACTCTTGAAAATTTCAACCCTTAATTTTCACCCCTTAGAAGTGACCTACATCAACCAAAAGCTTCGCGGCACAACTAGACCCCAAATGGAGCCCATATACCAAATTTGAACCAAATCGGTCCTGTGTTGCTAAAAAAAAGTGCCGCGTACGGCGGACGGACGGACATTTTTTTATTCGATTTTCGTATTCTACGTACCTTGAAACGTAAAACATCAAATTTTGAGGGGGGGGTTAAAATTTTTGTTTTCTTGCTCGATTCCAAAGGCTTATTATTGAAAACAATAAACCAAAAGTACCATAACTTAACAAAAGAACAACCATAACTTAACAAAGTAACCATAACCTAACAAAAGAAAGGAAAAAGCAGAACTGTCGCTAATTTGACTAAAATTACTTCACAAGCTGATCGACCCTGAAGTAATACTGTACAAGTGGTTCCGGGTTGAGTCCTAAGGTGAGGGAGTGGGGTTTTAGTTGGTATGCCCAAATGCCGGTGATGTCGTGAAACTTCCCCTTCGCTCAAAGAGCTTCCCCACTCCCGAAAACTTACCTAAAATTAGTGGTAGAATTGTCTCCCGAAGTTTCCCGGTGCACCCTGTATAGGTAGTGTTGTCTCATTGTGCCTAGTTTCGACTTAGGTATTTATAGTTGAAATGTGCAAGTCGATAAAAATATCTCAATTATTATTCCTCAAATTTATCATTAGGTATCCCTAGTCTCGCAGTTCAAATTAAAAAAAACTGCAAATTATTACACAACGATTTATTATTTTCTGTATAGCTCTGTGTGGTTCCATTCGATTTTAAAAACATCGCAATCCGAGAGTTGTGAGTGCCTTTGAGACAAAAATTTGGGTCTTCGTTGCTCAGGGAGCTCAACTAGGAATCTCAATTAGGAAAAGAAAAAAGTCTCCCAAATTGGTGTGGCACATAGCTTCCTCGAATCCATAATGCGGTTACCTGGATGATCCGAGGTAAGTAGTAAATGTAAGTAGGTTTGAAATGGTTTTCGTTAGGCATAATAAACGTGTTCAGGTGTTTTGTTAGAACTAGAATGGGAGTGTCCAACTTGAAATCATTATAAACGGTGACTAACGGAGGCGTCTGTATCATCCGACGTTGGGGGATGGAATTTTGCTGTTGCTTCAATCTCCTGAATTGTGAGCGTGAGCCCCATACAATGATTCCATATGTCCAAATCGAGATCTAAAGCCTCCTCCTCACACTTACTTATCATTTTTCCGTGATTTGTTACAGAACCTGAATGCAAAAAAAACCTTCTTCACGGACACCCAATGTTTAGCAGCTTTTTAATTTAGGGAACGCCAATTATCATCGAAGAAGAAGATAGGAAACTAAATTCGACTAGTTTCACGAAAAGTCCTTAGTTTTTAGATTGGCAAACATTTAATTGGTTCATGAATTTCATGATTCGTAATTTAGGCTCGTCTACAAATTTATGTCGATGGAATGGAACGAAAACTTGAAATTGGAAAATATGAAATTAATTCAATCGATGTTGTTAAATTTTAGAACTTGAATATCCGGCGTAGGGTTAGTAAATTGTTGAAATGCGACTTGTCGTCGTCACGTTGTATAAATTCGTTTTCGCACGTTGTTGAAAGTTTGCTGTTATTGTTATTTGAGCACCTTGTATATTGTGAAACATATCTTTTGTTTGGTGCAACCAAAATTATTTGACTACCTACTTTTGTACATAAGGCATGTTGTAAATAATGAGATGGTAAAGATGGTAAGTACTTACACGATATTATGCTTCAAGGGGTAACCTTTAAAATTGTTATCTTTAGAGTCAACATGGAAACTGCCACTAGATAGTAGACATTTCGCGTATTCATGCAACATTTGTATGAAATTGTGAGGGTACAGTTGGTCAGAATTTCAAAATGACCTTTTAGAAATATATTTTACTTATTTTATTGAATGTACGAAATGATAGAACGTCATTTTTGTCCGCCTTTCTGCAGTATGGGACCTAAGGAAACTTGAAATATTTATTTATTTTTGGTGTTCGACCAAAAGTGGCTTTGAAGAAAATGCCAGGCAGCTGAACAGTGATTGCATCATGAAAATTATTTGGAAAATTTACTCAAGTAATAGATAATAAGGTAAGTTTTGAAATAATTAAAGAAACGAATCGTGGAGAAGATCAAGTACCTCCTTACCTAGCAATTTATTAATTTAGATTCAATCGAAAAAGGTACCAAAAAAAAAAAAAACTAGACGACCCTTCCAAACGACACCTCTGAGTAAAGAATTAAAATCAATGTAGTGATGTTTATCGTATTTGCAAATCGCCTCCTGTTCTTCCATGGACCAAAATGAATCATTTTGATGATTAAATTGTTTAAATTTCATAATGAAAGTTCGCAGTTATTCTTTGAAGTAGTAGGTATCCCTTGTTCAAACAAATGGTTACAGACCTATCTTTTCATGGAAACTTTACTCTCGTTCCCCCAATAACTGTAGGCCATGTTGAGAATGTATGCAGCTGGAAGTGGGGGAGCTGGATGGGGCGCTCATTGTTGTTGTCCAAGGAGCAGACTTAGCGGGCTGAGATAAGAAAGTATGACGGAAATGATTTACGGCAAGCGGTGTCGGAGCTGAATGGAGTGGCACCCAATAACATCAGGGTGATGACAGCGACGTTGTCCTGGCGGGGGAAAAGTGCCACGGAGTCGCGCATCTCGGTGGGTGTACTCCGTGGTATCACCACCCGTGTCCTGCTCTGCTCATATTTGAACTGGTGGTATTTTAATAGAGGCACTTTCCTTCATCCCTTTATCCCACCCCTCACCTTCCTCATCTTGTGACCTGAGAGGATCTCGAACGAGGACCTATACCTACTAAACAGCTTTTTATCTTTTTCAAAATAAGGAAAAGGAAATGGACACAACCGACGAATACCCGATGGTACAATCGAGAAATATCTTTCCCAGGGAGGAAGAGAGAGAGAGAGAGAGACCAAGAGAAACAAGGCAGAGATCTGTAAATAAAGAATAAGACAGTGCTCGCAGAGGATTGCAGCCAAAAGACTGGAATAGAAAGAGCCTAAAAGCTGTCCCATGCTCCATTAAGAGTCAAAGGAGAACGCTTTGTTGGTTAAACCATGTTCTCCCTCGCAAATATTACTTTCGATACACCATTATTCGTAGGTCATGAAGAAAATGCACTCATGTATTACAGGAAGTGGGAGAGCTGGTTGGGTACGCTCATTTAGGCAACAATCAGAGCAGGGAGCTCCCACAACTAAAAAGGTATTTGCCTACCTAATTTTTCAAAACAATTTTGTAATAAATATCTTGGGTACAACTCTTTTTTTTTAATACCAAGCAGAAATATTGGTTTTGGCGTTGATAACGTAATATGAGCAATTGGACCAGCCTTTCATTACTTATCAACTAAGTATTTTGTTTTTTAGTAATTTCTATTCACTCCTAGAGCTACCTGTACATTTTGTTCTTGGGTAAATCACTTGTTTATATAACATACGTACTACCTAACTTTCAACTAATACGTCTTGTTGAATATAATTTTTAATGGTTGAATTTGCGTGGTAACAGCATGTGGCTACAGCAGTTTTTCCTGACAGGGAACCGTTTCATGTACTTAAAACAGTTTGAAAAGGATGAAGAAAGTTTTGGTAGTATTACTCACGATTTCAGTTAGTAGCATGAAGAGGTCGTAACGTTTGGAAGGTTACAAAAAATAGCTGGCCAACAAGTAGCGTCACAACACAATGTATAAAGTACAAGAAATTCATTGTAGGTCAGTTATGACCATGTAATTATGTACGTTAGAAACACAAATTATTGTAATTATGTGAGTCAAACTTGTAAATAATTTGATAGACCACAAATAAAGATTATTTTTTGGAATACCTAATCAGTTAGTCTCATTATCATTAGACCTAGGTACCCTATCGAAATATAATAACTATTAACTAGTCATTTTATTGAAGTATTTATTGATTATTTCTTTTATTTGAATACATTTAAATCACTAATTTATAATTAGTAAGTTATTCAGTTGTTTCTCTATTAGCTCTCGAAGTAGCAAACACAAACTGACTAATTCTTCCCACCTGTTCTGTTTCCTCTACAATTAACCGAACTGGGAAGTATCCGGCAAGTGCTCACTGCAGATCTGGCACACTGGCGCTTCGTTAACAGCTACATTTACCTAGTTTATTCATTATTAATCACTGAAGATGCTAGTGCAGCAAGCATACGGGTTGCTATCGCTGTACCCCCCGGAATTGTACCCCCCGAGCATTGAGCCCCCGTCATTGTTCCCCCGGAGTGGAATCGATTTGGGAAGGTTTTACTGTACCCCCCGGAATTGTACCCCCCGAGCATTGAGCCCCCGATCATTCTACCCCTGAGCTCCTTATCAGTTGGATACTATAACGCACTTCCATACAACCACCCGGCAAAGTACCCCACCTCATTGGTGTCGCAATCAATGTTAGTGCTTCGATTCTTGAATCTCAATAATCGATTCTCTATAAATTGATGTATGATTCACATTTACGCAAATTAATCCGTAATTACCTATAATAAATTGTAGGGTGTGCGTCGATGTACCCCGCGCCGATGTACCCCCCGGGCATAGTGTCCCCCGTATTGTCCCCCGTCATTCATGACCGCGGAGGTTTTCATTCATGACGGGGGGCACTATGCCCGGGGGGTACATCGGCGCGGGGTACATCGATAGCAACCCAAATTGTATTATTCCAATTCGAAATGAAACCTTTCTTGAAATGGTGGATATTAAATATTGTAATTATTTTAATTTTAAAAAAGTAATTTTTTTTGTAATGAATATTCTTTCAAACAAGTTAAACTTTCAAAAATGAAGTTCTATCCACATTTAGTAGATTACGACGAGACTTATTTTGATAAATACGAGATGAAAAATTATCAAAAAGATAGAATCAAAATTCAAGCACTCTAATCTCAAAGGGAAAAAGAATGAACGATTGTTTATGGATGTTTAGTAACATGAATTCATGAATCCACACAACGCTGTAATTGGCGGTAAATTCAAATTTTGTTCTTAGTTTACCATAAATATTGGGCTTGAGCATTGTAACGTGAATCCACATTATACTTGGTACTTGATGGGCATTTTACTGGGGTGGAGATATGAATAAGTATTGTATGTAAAAATCTGTTGGTCAGGTTTTATTTCACTAAGTACTTACCTGCACAAAAATCATCAGCCTTAACTGTGACCTACATTTTTGTACCAACGTTTTGAAGCAATTAGGTAAACTGAACAAATCCAAACTACTTGAGATGGTTTTCCCTACGTTTGTTAAAAATCGAATTTAAAAGAGAAAATAAAAATCTGATTCCAAAATACTGCCGTTCAAAGGAGAAAAGCAGTAACTCGATTTTTTCACATTTTCAGCTCAATCTCCACCTTTTGGTAGGTTTTTCAATGGTGAAAAACAGTCTCCTATGAAAATTTAAGAAGTTATTACCATTAGTAGGTAGACTGCCTTCTAATAATAATGGGTGGTACATGGGTAAAAGACAGTTTGCCTTGAGCAATCCAAAAAACAGCAATACGGTCTCTTTAACTGAAACAAGGTGGTTTTCCGTTGCTTTGATCAGGCAATCGGAAGAGAAGTAGGTAGTACAACAGTTTGTTTGATAGAATTGTGTTTCCCCATTGTCAGCTACCTCTTACTGCTAGCTCGGATACTGCTCTCGAAGCGCTGTTTTTCACCATTGGATTGATCACAGATCCGGCCCCAAATGTCGCCCAAAGAACTGTTTTCTTCCGTTGCATCTGGTGAACATTTTGAAATGCCAGCTTTCGTCGTTTTCTCGTCATAATATGTTGAGTTTTAAATATATAACAGCGAATATATGGTTCGTAAAACATGTTATGAGGTGCGAAAATGGTCGTTGCGTGCAAAAAACTAAAAAAGTGATGAAAATAGTGTTCATCGAAGCGAGAGAATTTGCGTCCAACGGAGGTTGACATGTGGTGACAGCGTTGTTGAGAATCAGTATGTACCTAATGAGTTCCCCGCAGAGATTTTCCCAATTAAAGAGCCAGGTAAGTAAACCTACGTGTACCTACGTTTGATGAAATATATCATGAACAGTGTATGCATCACTTGTTTGAAATCCCACTCATCACCAAGCTCTTTATGTACGTACCTAGGTACCTATTTGGGCGGGGTGGTCATAATGACAAAAGTATCTATCTGACACAAATCGATGTTCACTATAGGGTTAAGTAACTATCAAGGTTACAGATTTTTTCGCACTGTGCCTGTTTCATATACTTTTGTCATTATGACCACCCCTCCCAAATAGATATCAAAAGAGCTTGGTGATTCTGAGATGGGTGGAATTTCAAATAGGTTAGGCGAATCTGTGGAGAGAGTCGTTCAGTGATATTGGATCAATTATGGAGTTTAATCTCCAACCTATTATTTTATTCTAACTCGAATTTTTAGATGGTGAGACATGAATCAGTGACAATGAAATTCAAACTTTTGGAGAGGGAGAAAACGTTGAGTAGACGTACGTTGGAAGAGCAAGAGTGCCTGCTGAATGAAGATAAGCCCAAATGAGACCATCAAGACCAACATGGGAAGGAAGAGGGCGGAAACGGAAAAGACGAGAAAACAAGTTGAGGGGGCAGCCGGAGTTGGCGGAAGGTTCACATGGACGTAAAGAACAGAATGATAACCTTCCTCCTGGAAGCCTCTGAAATGATAACCTCTCTGGTTATATTGCTCTTGGAATTTTCAAATTGCCCACATGCTCATTAATTTTAACGAATGCCAGCTGAACAATGTTTGTAGAAAATTCACAGTTGGGATTCTGCAATAATTCTGGGAATACATTACCACAATAGGGGTATTCATGGTCTGATTCGATCGTCGAATCGTCGTATATCGAATCGTCGTAAACTCGAGGGTCTCATGAGACTCCCACATTTTCTCCCATCGAATCGTCGAAAATCGAATTGTGAGTAGCGCTCCTTGCAGCATCAGACGATAACCAAGTCAGTGTCAAAAGAACCGCATGTTCATTAATTTCCTTTTAGTTAAAAAGTGAGAATACCCCAGAGGTTCCTAATAAAATCATTAACAAAGTTCCTAGTACACGAACGAAAACATCTACGGCTAGAATTAAAAAAGGATCATGCTTCAGACTTCTGAATAGGTACCTACCGATGAGGAGTCTTGTCTCAAAGAAAACCCCTTGCTACTTCCGTCACACAATTTTGAATGCATTTTGGTACATATCTCATGGCTGAAACATGTTCGATGCTAGAAAGGAGAATGAGCTAAGCTCGCTTTAATGCCAGCAAGCAACATTTTTCCACTTCTCCAGCAGACCATAAGATGGTCGCGTTTTTCCTTAGCCGCTTGGGTGGCTCAGCTCCACTCATTTAATCGAGAAAAAACCCACTTCGAACAGAATAAAAAAGAAATAAATGAACGGAAAAACAGAATAAAAATTAAAAAAGGTATTGTTATAAGAAAAACTCAAAATGAAAGGACGAGAAGATCTGTTTGTTGATGTTATGATAGTTGCTTCGCACAACGGCCGCTAGCGCTAGGGTTTGTAATTCGACGTCGAATCTCGTAATTCGACGCCTTCAGCCCGTCGTAAATCGAATCGTCATATTTGCCGGTGTGCATGCGCATTGACTCCCGTCGAATCTCCAAATTCGAAATTCTACGATTCGACGTCGAATCTCCCAGACCATGAATACCCCAATTGTATCAATCGCGTCGATTGCATCATAACAATCGATTGTTTGCTACTATCGACAGCTGGCCACCACTAGTGCAACCTCCACTCGTGGTTATCATTCCTGACCACTGCGCTGGTGCGCAGAATACACGGAAGAAGGACGACGGTATAAAAATTCCTTCTGCCAACGGGTTCCATCAAGATGGCAGCCACCATTCTCAACCGGGGAAAATCAGCCAATCAGATTGTGATATTTCTTTCCGTCTTTTCTGTTTCCGCCCTCTTCCATCCATGTGAATCCAGCTTCTAAGTACCAATCATAATGCCCCAACGCGTAACTGCATCAACCACGCCCATGTGAACCCAGTTTTAATGCCACTTTAAGACCGAGATTTCATTGAGGCGTTCATATCTTTCAGATATTGAGACAGTTCCTGACGAGTACTCCCTTTGGACAAACACTGAGATTCGCCTAGTTGTCCTGATTCACTCGAGTGCCAGGAGGAAGATTGAGATTAGTGTATTTTTTCAATAGTTTGATCTCGTGTCTTACAACATAAGTCTGAAGAACTACTTCGTTACCTCTAACAAATTTATGTTTTTCATACAGACTAATATTATTATTTTCCTCTAAAATAAAGTTTAAGATCTCAACAAACTGTTTTCCATTTATAAAAACCTCGTTTTTCTATCCATCAAAATTATTAACTTTTACTCTTCTATTTATTTGTAATTGAATCGAGATAGCAGCGTGCATTCTTCTTTGGAACTAGCAGGTAATTTTTGAAGACTAATGATTTAGTTTTTGGTATCAATACAAAAGCTAAATTTTTTCTTTGATCTGGCAATATAACTTTTTGAGCAATTATAACATGCAAAAGGAGAAAACGTTAAGCAAAAACTGCTGTAAGTAAACTCATGGTTCGACAACGGAATTTTTAAAAAAATGAATGTTGAAAGGGTTTGAAAGAACTCGTTCCTACCAACTGCGCCAATGTAAGGGACCACCCACTTACATAACACATATTTCATAGAAAATAACGTCTTGCATCACTCAAAAACCGACTTTAATAATTATATTTCTCTCCTACCTCCTTTTTTGACTACAAAAAATACTAAATAATAACAAACTGGTGCAGCATTTCATTTAGTGAGGTAGTTGACATGGAAGTTTAGTGACACCCACCACTGCGTGCATGCAGATTGGGGGTTCAGGAGTCAGTTGTATTTCGAATATTGATCTAGATGATGTTCACCAGCTCACCCGAGTCGTTTCATACCTGTACTTTTCAGTCAATACATTCTCGTTCAACTTACCAGTGGTGTTCAGTGTATTCTTTTCTATACTTCAGTAGTTGCATAAGTTTTTACGTTCCTCACTAATTTACAATTTTGTCCACCATGTTAACAATAATGTCGTGATGGTGTTTTCAGTTGTATTAATTGGTCAAGAATAGAAAATCCTCATTGGAAACACGTACAGTAGCAAATTAATTAAGGAGTAGAGCGGTATTGGTTGGCTCTATCTTACACTTATACCTTATTTCAAATATTTCGTCATCTTTGATGTCCGATGATGAAGTAGGTAGCAAAAAAAAAAAAAAAAAAAAATGGGTGGAAAGCATTTTCCTTTTTTTTCAGGGAGGTGAAAATGGGAAGGAGCCAAGTCAGGGGAATATAGAGGGTGGTTCACAATGTCCCAACCAAATAATTCCAACATCTCTTGGAGGGCTGATGTTGTCTTGCAACAAGCACACCTCCTTTGTCAACAGCTTTTTAAGGGCTTTGCAGTATCGAATAAATTGCATTAATTATCTCCCCCAAGGGCAGAAAATGAACCAGAATGATTCCTTCCAAAATTCAAAATGGAAGGCCTCCTACTCCTCTGATCATTGTGAACATTTTTGTTCTGTCTTCGCTCAACTCACAACACCACTTGAAAACATTGGGTTTTCCGACTATTTGGCGGATACCTACCATGATTTTTCACCAAAAGTAATATAATTACAATAGGATTCGACTTATTTTCTTGCTGTTATTTATCTTTGATTTGCTTCTTGCAATTCATAGTAAAGAGATTTAGCAGATAAATTAATGTGTTCTGAATATTTAACCCTTTAGCGTTCCTTGATACAACTGTTGTACCAAGGTAGAAGCAGTTTGAATTCTGGCGTGTTTTTTGTTCTATTCCTTCTCAATAGGGTGCAGCATTGTAACCCCTTTTTCTAATAGGGAACCCTCGGAAGGGAGCACGTTAGGAAGATAATGATAAATCCTAACCAAGTCTTGTGATATTATTTAACTTAGCTGAATGCGGATCTTACTTACCGTAGCTGTCTGAGTGTCTTCTCGGGAGTAGTACTGCCACCACCTACTGAAGTAGTAGGACTTAGTCAGGAGACTAAGTTAGAAAGTTATGATTGAAATAAAGGAATTTACTAGCAAATGAAGTTACGTTACTGTTCTATATGCAAGAATAAAATGAAGTTAATATCATGAGTTTACTTTAATTGTGTTGTGTACCTGGTCAGTGGGAGTAGTCAAAGAAATATATAAGTACTTCTGTACGTGAAATGTATTACAAAAATACGCATCAATCAACAAAATAAAAAGGTATTTGAATAGGTATCGCTCCTACCTATATTGTCGACTGGAAATTAGGAACTATCTCTTGAATAGGTATGCTATCGTGGTGGTCACTGAAGGTGGTCACCGAAGGTGGTCACTGAAGGTGGACACCACGAGGAAATGTAGTCAATCACAATTACAAGGAAAAATATCAATTTATGGACAATGAAAATAATGCTTAAAATTACGGGGGAATTTAGGGAAGGGCCATTCTCAGTCTCTATCTATTTTTAGGTATTATAAGCGCCTACTTTGCAGTCTTCAAGGAAGGAAAATTCACAACTAACTCTTATTATATACAAGGAAAGTTCACTCCTACCAGTTATATTCAGTTCGTGATGGGTAGGTGCTGTCGTCGTCCAGTTGCAGTCTTGAATCTTGAAGAAGTCGGAGGTGGTCAGGTCGGTGATCCCAAGGGTGAACAGGCAAGTGTCGGGGGGCCCCAGTCTCGGCAGGCTTACGCTCTCATCCACTTGGATGCTACTCAAGGAATGAGGTAGGGGAGAAGCTTCACGGGGTCCTTCGGTTTTGGAGGGGGCAGGGCGGCGAGAGGGCGCATGCGCGCGGAGTGGGGACGCTGCTGGTGGCGCGCCTGGCGGTGGCGGAGGCAACTTGGTAACTGCTGGTGCGAGAACGCGCGCGCTTTATGGAGGAAGAGGAGGTGGAGCGAACCGTGATCCGGAGTGGCGGGATTCTCCGGTCACAGCATTATGAGAAAAATGGTAGCATCTCTTAGCTCCGAGTAGATCTCGAGATATTGCAAAAGTGGGTGTTTTGTGGTACAACTGTTGTACCAAGGAACGCGAACGACGAAGTTTTTTTGCTGTTGTTTTTTATTCAAACCAAAAAATTACGCGGTGATGTCCACACGGATGAATTTCGTCTTCTATTCGAGGAACGTAATTTTTCTATAGCTATTCAAGTATCCATAATGAAAGCATAACACTGGGATCGTGTACTCGCAACGATGTTATTGAAGTTTTTTGGGGCGGGATGATGATTTCTCACTGGAGATTGGACGCGTCGCATACCAACGCAACAAGTCCTATTGAAATGTTGTTTGCTGTCGAATTTGTCATCAGTTTTATATTGATTGAAAGCAAGATCATCCAGAATAAACTCAAATTATGGTCATTCCCTGATTACCTTTTACCGGTACAAATGTTGTACCAAGGAACATCATGGCCGAAAAGTGCACCCCATGATTTCTCACTGGAGATTGGATGTGTCGCATGCCAACGCAACAAGTCCTATTGAAATGTTGTTTGCTGTCGAATTTGTCATCTGTTTTGTATTGATTGAAAGTAAGATCATCCAGAATAAACTCAAATTATGATCATTCCCTGATTACCTTTTACTGGTACAAATGTTGTACCAAGGAACATCATGGCCAAAAAGTGTACCTGGTGGTCCTTGGTACACATGCTGTACCATGCCATTTTATGGCGCGTGAACCATTTTTTTTCGCAAAAAAAGGCTGAAATATTGTTAATAGATCCATGAAGACCCGACTAGATCAGAAAAAAAATTTTCCCATGACGCCCGAGTTTTGCCCGCTAAGGGGTTAATAAGTTATTAGTGTTGCATTAGTTCGTTGGAAAAGATAGGAACAGTTGAGTAGAAAATTGACACACTTTTTTTTGCACCTCTGAAAACACTTTTCTTTTAGCTTTATTTCATCAATTTAGGTAAGTAGGTAACAAAATCATGAAAATCACAAAAGAAGCACAAACTACAAATCCAGTAAACCACAAAAGCCACAATAATTACAAAATTTAGGGTCGGTCTTCCTAAATAAAATTGGAGTCAACTAATCTTGTAATAATTTGATTTTTATTAAATTCAAACTTTATTGGTGCCACTTGGGTTTTTGCGCGCCTAGCGGTGAATCAAGGAAATATGGCATTAAATGTATGGAGTAAGTTCCACTAGTTAAAAAAAAATACAATTATTCTATCTATTAATCTACATACCGTATTGGAGAGCCCGTCGTAACCAGGAGGACTCCTGTACTCGACTTGTTGGTTTCGATGGGTTCTCCAATATGGTACCTACAAGGAAATTTGTTTTTTTTTTTCAAGAGTCGTTTTACATGTTAATAAAGTGAGCTCAGCTCCGATTCTTTAACCCTGCACAACAGGACTTACATCTGACCGGAGCTTGTTGGTTTCTTATGCTATTTTATGTGCTGAATCTGAATCCGAGGTCTGGTTTTTTATGTTTAACTCCTTTTTCCACAATGATATTTATCAGGTTTTCACTTTTTTAGGTCTTCCCACAGTAAAACTTGGGCGTCCTTATCCAATTAATCTGGGGTGAGTAGGACAACACTCATCAGGAAAAAGTCTGCCAAGGGGGTGTGGGGCATAGCTTCCTCGTATCCATAACCCGATTGTTTAGATGATCCAATGCATTGTAGCTAATTAGCTACAATGAGATTAATCTTAAAACCCTAGTAGTGTACCAACTACACGACATCCAGCAAAATATCTGAATATTTCTTCGAATTTGGATGGAAAATGTGGAAGTTACTACTATCAGTCTGGGGGTGGTGATTGTTTTAGGGGACCATCTACACGCAAACCAACACAATCGTTGAAAATTTAATCAAAATTGAATAATAACTTTGCATGGTTTTGCTAGTTACAAGGATTCCATGAGACACAACCAAAATTTTTCAGGAAGGTCTGAAATGTAAAACGCAAATGCAAATATTAACTTTGGAGAACGTTTTTTTGTCCGCTGCCTTGGTAAGCAGCGTAAGAAGTGAGCAGCAAGGTAAGAGGTAAGAAGCAAAACGGACCTCAGATTCGGATTCAGCACTACGTAAAAAACTTACGAAAAGTATGTTTTATACGTATGTTTACATACAAACATACCTACAAATTTTGTAAAGTTGTATCTACAACCTGTCTTGTAGACTTGGCTTGGTAACTTGGAGTAAAATATATGACATAGCTCTACCAGGATGTTCCTGAAGGTTCATCGTCGGAATCTATCCAATCGATTGTCAGTAGACTGATACGATCTTTTTCTTGCCGAGACATTTCTTGTTATCCTCTTCCACAGAGTAATGGAGTTGATCCGGCATTCCTCGGTACTCAACGATTGTCTGCAAGAAAATTAGGCTACCATCAGAGAATGTCAATGAGGAGAAAAAAATCAATCTGTCTCGCAGCACTGAATTTGTTTGAATGAAAAATGTTTGTCTATTTAGTATTTAATTCAGTAGTTGAAATATCGTTTGTCAGGCAGATAAAATTTAGCTCGGGTGCATGGAAAATCCATCAAACATAGCAGGTAGGTAGTAGCTACGTCAAATCCCGCCTGACAGGTGGGATATGATTAGGAAAGGAACTTACCTATTTGTCATGAAGTTAACGGGCAGAAGCGAAGATCCTTCCTCACAACCTCTGGTACCTAGCTGAAGCACTTGGGATGTTCACAGTACTCTTCTCCACAACTTGTCTCTTCTCTTCTTGTCTAGCGGCATACTGTAAAATTGTTAGGAGCTATCCGCCTGACAAGAAAGTTGTATTGAGTTGTAAATAAATTGAATTCAACTCAATGAGTTGTATTGAGTAAATTGAGTGAACACAATCGCCCCTGAAGACAATTTTACCAACATGTTTTGGTAAACTACGTACATGTTTGCCAGAGATGGACAGTTTTTAGGAAACAGGAGCCTAATATTATTGATTAACATTTAGTTTCAAAATTATTCAATTATCTCCGTTTTATATTATAGACACTACATTGCCAATTTTAAAGAGAACAACATTTGAATTTACCGCCACTTAACAGGCGTTGATTTTCGATCCATGAAAAGGAATTTATTATTCTACTTCCATGTTCAATCGTTTGTAACCGGATGATCGATTAAAACAACATCGGTAAGATAGATACTATCGATTGTCCCACCAATGAGGTGGGGTACATGGAGGGGGTTTGTATGGAGGTGCTTTATAGTATCCAACTGATAAGGAGCTCAGGGGTAGAATGACCGGGGGCTCAATGCTCGGGGGGTACAATGCTTGGGGGGTACAGTGAAACCGTCCCAAATCGATTCCACTCCGGGGGTACAATGACGGGGGCTCAATGCTCGGGGGGTACAATTACGGGGGGTACAAATGAGCACACCCCAAGCATACTGGTAACTGATCTATACAGAAATCGTGGGTATCAACTCATAAAAAAAAGGAAATGGAAACATGAAAACTCATTTCCTCGTTCCCATTATAACCCCTACAAAGCGCTAGTGTTTCGGGACTGTTGTCGGTGCTGTAGATTCAATGGAAAGTACAAATAGTGTAGACATTGACACAAAATAGAAACTTAAAAAGTAAGTACTTGGAATTATTGTAATTACTTTTCAAGGCACTGCAACATTAAGAAAGAAGGTACTGATGGACCTATGCACAGAGTACTGGAGACAAGTTAACAGAGGAGAAAGCTATGTTAAAATGACGTGCAAGCATTTTTGAGGCTGCTAGGGATGGGTATCGATACTCGATATTTCAAAATATCGATACTTTCGTACCAATACTCGATATTTTAGTATCGATACTGCACTATCCTATATTATTGGACATCAATACTTTGGATCCGATATTTCTAAATATCGAATATCGAAACAGTTCTCGCGGAAAATTCAACATAATGGATAAAAAATTTAGAAGGTAGAGAGGCTTTTGGGTCATTACTCTTTGGTTGCACAAATAGAGTTAATATCAAGGAGAAAATCACTCTGCTTGGACTCTTGATAGTGAAAAATGAATATACATTGTTGAAAAAATTATTTTTCTTGGGAATAGTAAATAATATATATAGTTTGTGACACTAAAGTATCGATACTCGATATTTTAAAATATCGATACTCATGCCCAACGATAATTGAGATAGCGATAGGATACAGCATCGATACAAAATATCGATACTTTTGTAACGATACCCACCCCTGGAGGCTGCCTCAGTTGCGCCATCCACTTTCAGCTAAAGAACTACCACGGAATCTGAAGTGGTGGGGGAGAGGCCACACTCTCTCCATGTCACTTCTTTAAATCCTTTCAAATGACCAGAAATTGATAATTTTTCATTTCATCATCATTTAGATTTGCAAGAATTATTAAAAAAACCAATCGAGATGAAAAGTAATTTCCATATTGCCCTGGCAATTGTTGTTCTATTGCCAGTAGTTCAAATGTTCAATCGACAACTGCCACCCATATAAACGTTTGAAACCCAGTATATTATTGAAAATCGCTCGAATTTTTCATTTAATGTAAAAAGTAAAGTAAAGTAAGCAACCATTTCAGGTTGAATTTTCGTCCGACTGCCATTCTTGGCATTGCGGACGTCATCAGCTGTCTCCCTAAGGGGAGATCAGAAATTTGTTCTGATGATTTCGCTCATGGCTTCCCAAACATCACCGCCCTGGGTTGGAACGAGAGATTGCCGATCGTCTAATAGACAGAAAACTTTCTGCTGGCGACCAGATTCGAACTCCCATCCCTGCTAGACGGTTCTTATCTTATCACCGCAGTCGGGTACACTGTCCACTAGACCACCGACGCCCATATAATATCATATAAATCAATCATATAATGTATTGAGATAATATATATTATATCGAGAATATAACTAAATGTTATCAAATTAATTACTTAGATACGGCCAGTAACGCACCAAGGAGAAAAATATGTGTTAAACAAGGTGACTTGTTGCTATGAGGTTGGGAACAAGCGATCATGAACGCGATCTGTTGCACCCATCTAAAACTACGTCCTGGAGCTCCACCAATCAGAACGCTTCTAGGGCTCCCAACTTCAGCTTTCAGCCAAGTGGACCACTCCAATATTTCGTCTACTACTTTTTAATATGGGTGTATATATGTGTTGGCGGCATCGCCAGTATTCAAATTAAGACGCCACCGAAATATAATAAAATCTCTGAATCCGCTTCTCAATGGATCTAATGAACGAGAAGGGTATCGAATCAGCTATTGATACAGGACCGATGTATCGATGTATGAAGAGAGGGACAGGCAGTTTGAGAGAACCCAGCAAAGGGAGGTCGGCCTAGTAATGTTTCACAAGTTAAATCCAATCGTAATGCTATTGAAGAGCAATGAAAGTGGTGCGATTATGTCGAGTTATGATTAGTGAATACGCCCTCTACGTCATTATGTAATGTGCAAGTTTAGATGGCGAATTGATGATCATGCGTATAAAAAGAAGTTTATTTAGATTTACAAAAATTACAAAATGCCATTAGTTTCTTCAGGAGCAACACCGTTTGGCTGGATTACAATCTCCTGAGAAGTTGATCCTGCTGGTTCTGGTTGATTCTCTTTGGCAGCCTCTTTGAGACGCTGATTTTCTTTAGTCAGAATCATCACTTTTTCGTTATATTTGTCTCGCAGCTTTCCAAACAACTCCATTTGATTTAGATATTCTTTTTTCAATTTATCATTCAACCTGAAAATAATCAGGTGATTGGTTAAGATAATAAGAATAATTTTCCGAACTCAGTATTTTCAAACCGGTAATTCTTTGCATTAAGATTTATTATCCTCAGGGGACTTTAGGACAAACATTCAACACTTCTGGGTACACATTCACCTTGATATTATTGAAACGCCAACAAAAAAACGCTGCGAATTATTACACAATGGTTTATTATTTTTCTATATAGATCACTCGTCAACAATATCACCAACCATCCAATATGAAAAAAAAATTCGAAAAAAATGAAAAAAAAATTTAAAAAAATTAAAAAAAATCAAAATCACCAACCATCGATTGCATTTTGGTCAGCTCTAATTTGAACGGAGATTAGGTCTCTTTTGCAATTCACACTCGTGTTTTGATTTATATATATATATATATATATATATATATATATATATATATATATATATATATATATATATATATATATATATATATATATAGATATGTAATGAACACGATAAGTGCTCTTTCCCATAAGCTTCAACAGGAGCACTTTTCATCGAGGTGCGAGCACTTATTGTGTCTGGGTATACACCCAGAGGACAAATAGTGCTCCTCAATTAGGAGCACCTTTTGTCTCAACTGCTGAAAAATTGAGGAGCATTTATTGTGTCACAAATAAATATGCTCCTTGCATGGATTTTAGTAAACCTAGCGTCTATTGATCATCAATGAGAAAAATGATTCATTCATAAATTCGTACATTCGTACATCTTCTATTCGTAGGGGACCATCTTCCACTTCATAATGGTCATCCTTCTATTCCTAGGTGATTTTCATATGGGACCACTTTCCAATTCAGAAATCCTACTTAAATAATATCATAATTTGTATTCTTCAATTCGTAGGGGACTCCCCCAAAACATATGGGGCATACTCCAATTCGCAGTGGTCCTTCCTCCAATTCCCTGGGGACCATCTTCCGAATCATAGAGGGGGTTTTCTAATTCGTAGGAGCCCATTCGTAGGGGGCCTTCCTCCATTTCAAATTGGGAATCCTCCAATTCCAATACATGGGGGACCATCTTTCAATTCATAAAGGACATCCTTCGATTCCCAGAGCACCATCTACCAATTTATGAAGGGAATTCTCCAATTCGTAGTATTCCATCCTCCAATTCCCAGGGGACCACCTTCGAATTCATAAAGGGGATCGTTTAATTCGTAGGGGACCATCTTCCAATTCATAATGGTCATCCTTCAATTCCTAGGTGACCATCCTCCAATTCATATGGGACCATCTTCCAATTCAGAAATCCTACTTACATAACATCATAATTTCTATTCTTCAATTCGTAGGGGACTATCTCCCAAACCCTATGGGACATACTCCAATTCGTAGTGGTCCATCCTCCAATTCTCGGGGGACCATCTTCCAAATCATAAAGAAGTCTTCTAATTCGTAGGAACCCATGTTACAATTCGTAGGGGGCCATCCTCCATTTCAAATTGGGCATCCTCCAATACGTGGTGGTCCATCCCATAAATTCCCGGGGGACCATCTTCCGAATCATAAAGGGGGTCTTCTAATCCGTAGGAGTCCATGTTCCAATTCGTAGGGGGCCATCCTCCAATTCATATGTGACCATCTTCCAATTCATTAAGAAATCCTACTTACATAGTATCATAATCCGTATCCTTCAATTCGTAGAGGACTATCTCCCAAACCATGTGGGGCATACTCCAATTCGTAGTGGTCCATCCTCCAATTCCCAGGGGACAATCTTCCGATTCGTAAAGGGGGTTTTCTAATTCGTAGAAGTCCATCCACCAATACATAGAGGGCCATCCTCCAAATCTTTCCATTGAATCCAGCGGTCATGATTTTCATTGGGGACTCTATACGCTAATCCTCACAATCATTGAACTTTTCACCAAAATTGTTCAGAAAATTCAGGTTTTCTGAAACAAGCGATATCTGTTCTTTAGCACTCTTTCTCCTTAGTTCCCACATGATTTGGTATCAACGGG